>JAFMSR010000004.1:32122448-32263332 GCA_022818135.1 Saxidomus purpurata
TTTTCCACAGACTATTCTGTAATTGTTTTCTCCTCTCAAATGATTAACAAACATAACTTTTATAAGTTAAGGCGTCTCTGAACAAACAGAACAACAAATAGGTACGACAAAAGCTAGAATTTAACAACAATGTACTGCAGGTGTGTGAAACACTAAAAATCATCGGGAACACGAAGGAGAGGCAGCAACGTTCACAATTTCTGCAAAGGAATATGAAACTAATATCTAACTCAAAATAAACGTGGTAAATAAACGGTGAACAGACAAAAGTAGACGTGACAAGAGGATGCCGTAATACCGAATTTCCAAATTCTGTAGTCTGAAACAAATTTAACACGGTGGGTATAGATCTGTCTTGTACCACTGCTAGTACATTGTCATAATCATCTATCAATTAAGTATGACTGCACACTTCTAATCTGGTCACTAATTCAATTGGAATGCACAGTTTTTTATACACACTAGAAAAGAAATTTGCTGACTGAAAAGCTAGCAGTGTAGACTTTGCAACGAGTAGCAGGCAGATCATTGTTTACACTCTCGTTACAAACCAAGGCATTTCTCCAGCCAGGTATAGGGTCATCTGACCCCTTCCTTAGATTCTGATTTGGTAAACCAGATCTTAGCAATTTCCAAAAACCCAAGTCCAAAATTAATGACCAGAATTGTAAGTTCTAGGGCCCAAGTGAACTGAAAGACACCAGCTGAGATGCAAGACTCAGAAATCTAGGCAATGATGTTCAAGGCACATTGGTTTAGGTTAGTTAAAACACTAAACTATAGATCACATGCCTAGTTTACTGTCCGCACCGTACGTCATTGGCTAGATATGAATCACTAGACAACTGGCTTAGTTAGTGCAAAACTTTTCAGGTTTCAAACTGGCTCTCAACAATTTATACATATTCAAACAAAACACTACTTAGAGGATCACACTTTGCCAGTACAGAATTATGTAGACAATGCGATAATCATTGTTCGCTACATTTCTAACATGGCCATAGTCACCTTTCAGTATTTGCGGTACCCTTCCCAGTTAAAAGCGGTGCGTGTTCTTTGCCAATTTCCTCACAGCGTAGGTAATTGTAACAGCTGATCATGATCTACACTTGGCATAATGGCAGAATCACTAATAAAGGCTAATAACCTTAACCCTAATTCTACAACTTTTCCTACTTGTGCCACACCCCGACATTAAAGTACATACAATTACATTCTTATTATGATGTTCAAGGCACATTTGTTCAGGTTAGTAAAACCACTAAACTATAGATCACATGCCTAGATTACTGTCCGCACCGTACGTCATTGGCTAGATATGAATCACTAGACAACTGGCTTAGTTAGTGCAAAAATGTCCGCTTTCAACGCTTTATATATATTCAAACAAAACGTTACTTAGAGGATCACACCTTGACTCGCTATTTGCCAGCACAATATTGAAATTCCATAGACAATGCGAAATAAACTCACTGTTTGCTTATATCTAACACTGAGTTGGTCACCTTTTAATATTTACGGCACCCTTTCCATTTAAAATGGGGGTTGTGTTCTTCGCCAAATTTCCTCACGGAATAACTAATTGTTACAGCTGATCATAATCTACACTTGGCACAACAGCAAAATCATCACTTGCAGCCAGCAGGGTAGAGTTAAACCAAAATACTACACACAAACATGAAATATGGCTAACCCTACCTCTCTATGACTAGCATCATGTAGGATTTCAGCAAGAAGTACTCCAGCCTTGTTGTTGGCTATGAGCGGTTTGACAGCTTGTTTGAGGAAGCTCAACGGAACACTGTTATCCTGAATCATCGGACTAATAAGCTCTCCATAATACTGCCAGATCTTGGGAATGTCGATCTCTAAATCCTCCGCAAACTCCAGTACTTCTACCAACCTACAACAACACATGTATACTCATACATATATATATGTACAGTCTTTATTGAACAAGAGAAACGTCATCTTCTAACACTGAAGCAAGACAGTTAAATACCAACCTACAATAACACATGTATACTCATGTATATAAACAATATATATGCAGATTTCAATGAACAAGGGAAATGTCATCTAACAATGAAATCAGAGCGATAAATGGGCTGAGAACGTGTATTAAGATTAATATTAATTTTGACCCTTATGATTTACGACATACAACAGTGACTAAGCTGACATTCTAATCAGCATTTAGGCAGTGGTTTACCAACAAACTTTAATTGTAAAGTGATAAACTGACTTGGAATTTTACAAATATAACCTTTCTGAATATTCTGAATATCACTGAGCAAACCTGTAACAAGGTACTTTAGCAACTAATGGAAGAATTTGAGAAACTGTCAATTCCTAATTACAAGCTCACTACTTCTTACTTTGCTTTCTAAAAAGTAGTGGACCTAATGTACTTACCCCTTTATATAATTATCAACGGAAATAGTTTTTTTATTGACTAAGTCATGCAGTATATGGCCAGTCTGTTTTCTGGCCTGTGAGGATCTCTCTAGGACGTGGTTAATGGCATGATAAACAAAATGGTGATGGTTCTGGGTTGACAACTCCTGAACACACAAAATAGCTTCCTGAAAACATAGAACACAACATGTGTTTTTGGAACTTTGTGTAAACATCTAAATTGAAGGCCCAAAGAGGGTCTGAAATTCAGTATAACCATGTACTGTAAAAGTCTGGTTATTTTTGCAAAGTTGAACTTTGCTAATTCACCGAAATTGCTAAAATAGCGAACAATGATTATATTTATAATAGCACTAACTTGCAAATTAAAAAACTCACAAATAAATGGGAAATCGCGGAATAAACAACTCGCAAATATACAGACTTTTACAGTATTCTATTTGTCAAGTTGCAGATCTGTAAAACAGCTATCTACTCCACGACTACCACAAGCCTTGAATGTATTAGACATCACTACAGCAGTTTGCACAATTTGATTTTATTCCCAAAACCGTAGTATAAACATCCAACAAAATCAGTTTCTGAGATAAAAGAAAGCTGTGGAATTTAGTTCTCAGCTTCTTGATTTGCTTGAACAATCTTTGCTCTACGATTGAGCTCTCGTGTGCAAATTCAGTCTCCATATAGAACTCCTCTGGATATAGCAAATTTCTGCATATAAGGAACACATTTACCATGATTTAGTAAAAGATATAGTTAAAAGACATGGCAAGGAACTTACCTTAATATCTTGAATGGCAAAGTATTCATCAAGGATAGCTTTGGTTTTCTTTTCAATCTCCACTTCAGAGAGAACTTTGAGCTCGACTGATGCCGGCTGAACCGGTGAAGGTTCAGGTTCGGGTTCAGCGCGACCTCGGCTTCTCTCACGGTGACTGCCCTCTACAGACTGACTCGCGCCAATGGCTCTACAATCGAAAGAACATCATTTTCGATACATTCTCTTTGAATATTGAAATAAAACAAAAGATAATTTGCAGTAAATTTCATAGTCAATACATTAACAAACAGGAATTGTTAAATTAACTCCAGAATGCTTAAAAATCCCAACACAAGTTACCTGGTTATATATTGACAGAAGTCTCTCTAAGAAGGTAATAATTCCAGCATATACAAAAACCATACGTTGGCAGCTCTGTCTTAATCACTTATAGCAAATGAACACATTAAACATATTTCACTGTGTACTTAATCTTCCTTATCCACAGCTAAATGATGAATTCACCAAAACTACATTTACAGCTCGTATCTCTTGACATATTTTTTGGCTCTGTTTCGTAAGAAATGAGCAATACAAACATTAACTTACTTGGCCGCTGAAATAGCCCTTTCCCGTTCAACTTCCTGAGAACGTCTGGCACCTAATGACGGGGGTCGACCCAATCCACGACCTCTAACTTCACCTCGTGCAGGACTAACACCACCATACCTACGGCTTTGTTCTTCCTCTGGTCGACTGAGGGCAGAAAATCTGGAACGACACATTACACTTTGACTACGACTCTCCATAAATATTTTCATCATCTCATAGTATTTCTTTAAATTCACTTAGTACAACTTTTCAATAACTATAAAGGTCTCATTATTGTGCAGGACATTGCAACTGATGATGCAAGTTAGCAAACACAATAATTTCCAATGTCAAGCGTCCAGTTCTTTTTTAAAACCTTAGCAACAATACTAATTCCCTCAATAAAACAACAGTTTACTATTTACCTGTTTGCCGGAGTGTTTGTTTTTTCTTTCTCTTGTGATGGTCTGCCGGAAGTACCCCCAGTGCTCCCCCGACCCCAGCCTGAGAATCTACCAGCACCACCACCGGGTCCAAGCTGTATATTGCTTTCATCTACATTTTGCTGCAATCATACAATAAGACACAATATCATATACCGCTGAATCAGAGTAAGCTGTCTCACACCGAAGTTTGTCACAACAATTCCCAAATTTCTAAGTTAAAAACACCAGTTCAGTAGACAGTGGGCCTTGAACCCAAGATCAGTGACAGGTGAAGTGATAACAAGTCAGTAATCTTTATCACTCCACAACCAAGGTTGAGTCTTTCTTGTAACGTTTATATATTTACAACTTCACCTGTAATAGCATTGGTTACACTTTTACTTACATTAAAATGTTTTTGCGTGAAACACTTTACTTGTGTAATATACTATTCACTTATCATTGGTTAAAGTTGTTCATGTTTTAAGAAACGGAAAAACTGTTGCATTTTCTTGCACTTTTTTATACCTTTGATAATTTCATTTTTGATGGGTCTATTGATCTATCTACAGATTTGAGCGGAGTTCTGTTTGCACCAACTGTGTTCCAGCCATCAGCACCACCCATTTGACCTCCGGGAGGACCTCTTTGACGACCTGTAATATACAAGTGTTACATTACTACAGAATTCCTATCCCCTCTGCAATACTTTTGATCAAACTGCAACAAGAAACACAAGCCAACTAACTTAGTAACTAGTATGTACCATTCATCACATCTATCATGGTTCATACAGAAGTTCTGAGACAAAATTCAAGTACTTTTCAAGGACTTTTCTCTAATTTTCAAGGACTAAAATGATGCGCAAAATCCTACTTCATGTCGGGATACATAGTCAAATGTCGCCTTAAACATATTTGGAACACAATGCATCTTTCTTATTCAAATTAATATCAAGCAAATACATGTTGATAATCTCAATATTTACTTCTTATTCAAATCTGGATTTTTTGTCATGAGGAACGACTGTATTGACTCATTCGAACGTTTATTTGTCAGATTTTTTTTATAAATCCTTTTCTTCTAGTTGATGACTCTTCAACATTCAACGCACTTTCGCCCATAATGCGCTATGTCTATAAGTTTATCCAACACTACGCAAGTACACTTGTGTTTGTTCCGCTTAAAATCCCTTTTTCATGCTTTGTAACTATCATTCGTGAGCAATGTCATTGAGAAAATGCACTTATTTCTGCTAAATTTCACAAACTTTCTGCTACCATCACTTTTGGAAAAGGGAAATCACTCCGGAAGCAAGCGTGTCTAAATTCCCGAAAAGTGGTACGTAGTTGATGGTTCGACGGACTGATACAGAAACAGACTGTTTTCTCGTCATTTGAAGGCGTGATACAATTATTTCGGAGGTTTTTTTACGCGGAACATACCAATTCAATGACTTTTTAAAGAAATTCACTAGTTTTTTTTTTCAAATTCAAGTACTTTTCAAGGACTTTTTCCAAGCACAGAATTCAAGTACTTTTCAAGTACTTGGCATCAAATTCAAGTACTTTTCAAGGCCTGTGCAAACCATGTCTATAGAAAAGTGGCAGGATATACTATTTATCCCTTATACACTAAGTAACTTATTCATCCTTTTTACACTGAGAAATAGTTTGTACTGTTCACCTAAATTCATGTACTTTGCACTGAATATTATATGAACTACTATCCCCCTACATCGAGGTGAAAAGTGATGACTATTCACCTCCTCTATACTTCAAAACAGTATGTACTACCAACCCACTACAAAGATCAACAGTATGTACTATTCAACCTATCTCCACTGGGTAATATTCTGCACTACTCACCTCCTCTTTGAGACCTTTGTTGCATTTGATTTTGTTGAGAAAGCATGGCCTTTTCCTGTGCCTCCTGGGCAACCTCTTTGTGTATTTGGTCTATCGTCTTTGGATTGTTATCTACACGACGAGGCACCCACTTGTTCTGAAATATACATACATGTATCCATGTATAAGCTGAATCACACAAAATGTACACCCAATTCTGCAGGGTGGGGGGGTTGTTTCCAGTCCTGGCCAACCTTAGTGAAAATGCCAAGACCCCCCCGACAGGCACAGGTTGGTAGTCTAGAGCGTTAACCACTCGACCACTGCACACCCTTCATCCTGTAGTATATACAGTAGCATTTAGACAAAAAGTTGAGTTCAGCCTTCGGTCTGTTCCCGAATGCATATTTCATCAGGTGTGATAACTTTTACTGTACCGCGGCTAGATCTATTTCAGTAACGAGGAAAGTGTCTTCATGCAAACTGTAAGACAGGGATAACGTCATCATAAATAGATCATTTATTTTCTCTGAAATTACCAATTATAACATCAATCATACTTAAAACAGGATTGAGTCAATCACACATCTTCAACTTTATAGCGGGTAAGTAGTAAGTAAGTGGACTAACAGCTGCCTATTTATAGTGATTCTATTACAAGTCAGATTTACCACGGTCAAAGATAAAGACACAAATTTTATATTTGAATACATCTTCCAATTCATTATTTTTGCTATATCAGTCCACTTTTGCCATTTCCCAATTTGTTCTGCTTTACCAAGTCCAAACTTTAAATAACAGGAAGGGAAACTACTCTTGTCTCCAGAGAATGTTTTGCAAACAAACAGATCTGTTTCAGTAACGAGGAAAGTGTCTTCATACAAAAATGTACGACAGGGATAACGTCATCATAAACAGATCTGTAATTTATGTTTTAAACCTATAATTATGAATGATCAGTCAAGCTGAACTTGCATCAAGACCTAAACATTTTTAGCGTATTACTAATTTCTTTGTTTAACCAAGTTAACCCATTGATATTTCCATTAAAATTTCCCATAAATTAGTAAAATTTCAAATGTTAATGGATTGTCAACAACACTGCAAACAAAATACACCTGAGAAAAAGGTTTTACATTTATTTCAAACTGCAAAACAAAACCCTAAAACACGCTGTAAACATAGAAAAAAATAATCTCTCATTGATTTTGCAAAAGACTCAAAGTTGTTAGTTTTAGGTTTAATTCCCCTTTCAACTGTGTATTTACAGACTGTAAGTTTACTTTTCCAATGCTCCTTTAAGAACCAGAACTAGACCCCTATTTTCTGCAAGTAACTGCAAACTTTCTCACACAAAGAAACATGGTCTTCACTAGGGCTCTTACCCATGGCCCCTATCAAATGAGGACATATTGTTATCAGAATGAACATTATGGAAATAGTAACAGCCACATAAAACACACTTCTCCGAAAAAAAAAAATTTTAATTGTAAAAATCAAACAGCTTCAAAAATATTTTCATGTATAACTGACTGTATTTCTCAATTCTATCGGAGTTCTGTAAATCAATGTCAATAAAGTATCAGATCTATTTCAGTAACGAGGAAAGTGTCTTCATTCAAATTATGTAAGACAGGTATAACCTCATCATTAACAGATCTTTTTTTCGAAAATTACATAAAATCACCTTGATCTTTAATCCATTACTTTCCAAAAATAGGACATACATCATGTTTTTTTTTGAAAAATTACAATATGACACAAATCATTTTTTTCCGAAAATGAAAATATGGGAATCTAGGTCACCTATTTATAAATTTTTCAAAAATTTTCGAAAATAATCATGTTTTCTTTGTATGAATAGTAATAATAGACTTAACTTTCAGTATCTATGGTAAGTTCATGTAAATCTAGTGAATAGCTCTCTTGTAAACGTAAAAAAAAAATTCTGTCAAATTTTCTTTCTCCACAGTTGTTTAAATTGTGGCAATGTGCATGAAATATGCCATACCTATAAACCTTATCTTAGCAAGAACAGTGATAAAACTTGACAGTTCTACATCACACTACTCTATCAGGTCATTCCTTGTCTACAATCAGATACTATAAACTGTCTTCAGGTTTCAATCTGAATTACGTCCCAAGTATCATCACTTAGTATCACATGACCTTGATACCTAGTGTTCTTAGAACAGTGATAAAACTTGATAGTTCTTTCTTACAATACTTTACTACAATCAGATACTATAAACTGTCTTCAGGTTTATATCTGAATTACGTCTCAAGTATCATCACCTAGTTTTCTTAGAACAGTGATAAAACTTGAAAGTTCTTTATTACAATCCTTGACTACAATCAGATACTATAAACTATCTTCAGGTTTAAATCTGAATTACGTCCCGAGTATCATCACTTAGTATCAAATGACCTTGACGCCTGGTTTTCTATGACAGTATTAAAACTCAATAGTTCTACATCACAATCCTCGACTACAATCAGATACTATAAACTGTCTTCAGGTTTCATTCTGAATTACGTCCTGAGTATCATCATGTTGTACCACATGACCTAGACACCTGCTTTTCTTAGAACAGAATAAAATCTTGATAGTTCTACATCACAATCCTCGACTACAATCAGATACTATAAACTATCTTCAGGTTTAAATCTGAATTACGTCCCGAGTATCATCACTTAGTATCAAATGACCTTGACGCCTGGTTTTCTCAGACAGTACTAAACTCAAAAGTTCTACATCACAATCCTCGACTACAATCAGATACTATAAACTATCTTCAGGTTTAAATCTGAATTACGTCCCCAGAGGATCATCATGTTGAACCACATGACCTTGACACCCGGTTTCTTACTTGATAGTTCTACATCACACTACCATATTATGTTGTTCCTTACTATAAACTGTCTTCAGGTCTCAATCTGAATTACGTCCCGAGTATCATCACCTTATGTCAAGCTGTCAATAATGACAGGGACATTTACTTTCCCCAAAATGTTCACAATGAAAAGACCAACTAAATGTTATCAGAATAGACCACAATCAGACAGCATACCTCAGCTATACACGTTTCTCTTCTTGTGGTTTCACTCCTACAGGCAGATTATTTACATGCAGGCAGCTTACCCAACTAGTCTGTGCTAGAAGTGACAGTACTAAACTCCCTACCCTCCATAAGGAACTACCATGTGTACCAACTTTCTAACATGACCAGTCAGGTCGGTAATAGAGCTCAAACCCACCACCCTAAATCAGAGAGAGGTTTAGTGAACGCAAGTCTGTGACACCGACCACTCCACCACCTAGGCAGATCAATAGATTTATAAAGAAAACTTACTGTTCTTAAATCGATGACATCTTGCAACATAAACTTAACTCTAGACGACGTCTTCTTCTCATTCACAATCTTTCCCATCTGTTGAAAATACTGATCCATTCTTGGCTGAAAATAATTGAAACATTATTACATAGTTTTGCTAAAAAGCAGAATATATCAGCGACTCAAACAGAAATCATTTTCAAACTTTTTATTTCTATTTCATTTAGACATGTACAGTTTTGCAATTGTAGTTATTAAAGAGCACTCTCTTCAGAATTAATCTCCACATAGAATATGCCAAACATAGGTTATACACTAAATCATTTAGAGCACAGGATTAGAATTCGGCACTACAAACATCTCGCGAACAGTTTTTCCATGAATCAAAAACTCAGTTTTTCTGCTCTCACTCCGTCTTTTTACACAATTCAAATGTCTACGTTACTAACATTACACGTTTTCATATCAACTTGATACGAACGTCTGTAAATTCTGAATGGTACCTTTACTTCATCTGGGAGATTTTTATTCCCATTCAATATTTCTTATCAATAAGTCACCTTTCAATTACATCTAAGGTGCATTACAGCCATACTCAACAACAACAAAGATACATACCTTAGCTTTATCTACATCTAATTCTTTTCCTATAGTTGTCAGTAGTCTACATAAGCACTCCAGATTCTCAGGATCTTTGGTGCGTAACAGTTTGAACACACAATCATGCATAATATTCTCTGTCAACATTTTCAATTTGAATAATTCTCCGATAAATCTGAAACAGAGAACAACACGAAATCAGTGACTTCCTTGTCTTACAGTAACAAGCTAAACTTAAAATCAATCAATCAGTCTCAATACATGAACTTTACTGTATACAATTTAAAATTTTTGTTCTATTTCTATGCAAAATTTATCTAATTTTTGGGTCTATCTTCATGTATTTTGACAAGCAGCCTTTGTTGTGCAAATAAAAGGCAGGCGCTCTAGGCTTTTTTTTTATTTCATACTTCACTGTAGTGTAGACTTCAGGTCTTGTAACCTATAACATGAACAATGCCTGAAGACTTCTTCCCTAGTTATGACCGGGCAGTACTCATACCAAAACAATGACTACTGTACAGGATTTGAGCCTGTAACTTCTTAATGCACATACAGCACAGTATCAAAGGGTATCTCAAAACAGTGGCAACTTATTCCCCTTGCCACTCTCAACTTCTAAAATAAGACTTGCTCATCTTTAAATTTTGACGGCATCATTAATTGTTCAAAGGTGTGCTCATTGAAAATTGTCTGAACAGAGAACAGCTGAGATCTGATATGCAGGCTGATCATGATCTACACCTGCAGCAAAAGCAGAAACCCTTGCTGCCAGCAGAATAAGGGTTATTGGTAGCTTAAATCAGCTGGTTAGTAGTTACCTTATATTTCCTAGTGATCTTCTCTTTGCCTTTGATTCTTCATATGCTAGTTCTTGTTTCAATTCGTCTTTCTTTGCGCCCTAAAATACCAACACAGATCAGTATTACATGCTCACATGCTGCGAGTGAATAAATCTTCGACAGGAAAATCTCTGGAAAAACTTGCTCTATCGGCTGATTTGAAAGTGTAATCCCATTTGTCATACCGAGTATCATGATACAACATTTATCAAAACATTATATAAACAATCAAAAGTTTTTACTAATCCTGCCTTTAAAAATAGGCATGGTTCTTTCTTGTCGGTACCGCTACCAGATTTCTTCCTGTTTTTACTATAGTACGAGTGTCCTCTTACTCCTGACCAAGATTTGAAGGCAAGTAACAAGGCTACAAATTTTGACAATGTCTTTACAGCTACTTCTACCCTTTGAGTGTATCTATTAGATTTCTTGCTTTCAGGAAGTGTGTCACACTACTTCACACCCAGGTTTTATTGGGAGAAAAAGGTGGTATCAATGTCCGACACAAATTTCAACAATGTTTTAACGGCTAAGCAATAAAGTTAAGGTTCACACTTACATCTTCTGCTTTCTCTAATTCTTCTCTTTTCGCTATAAACATGGCCTCTGATGACTTGTCTTTTTCAAACTCTCTCTGACATCTTGTCAGTAACACAGCTCGAAAATTCACCATTTCACCAGGCTTAGTCTCTGATGCAACTTTGAACTGTAAACAACAAAACAAACATCTAAACACACATTCTAAATTTCTTAAAACCTAAACTATGCCTTTAAAGTTTATACCCAACAGGTCATTTCAGTTCCCTACAGCTCAGTGTACCTCCTACCTATGTTTAATCACTTCAGTTTGCCTAAACTTCCCCAGATATTTGTGGTAACATTTTATGTCTTCTGACGCAAGGTTTCTGATATTGGAAACAAACAGATCTGTTTCAGTAACGAGGAAAGTGTCTTCATACAATAATGTACGACAGGGATAACGTCATCATAAACAGATCTGTATTAATTTCTTTTTTTAGGTACAACGGAGAGTAATTCTTTGGATATACAAAGAAATAACTCTTGTCTTCCAACACAAGTTTTCTGATGATCTGCTTGTTCAGAAACGAAGGAAGTGACTTAAAACCTAAGTTATGCGTTAATACCCAATGGGCCATTTCAGTTTTGTTCAGCTCAGTGTACCTACCACCTAAGCTTAATCCCTTCAGTTAACCTAAACTTCCCCAGATATTTGTGGTAACAACTTTTATGTCTTCTGATGCAGGGTTTCTGATATTGGACACAAACAGATCTGTTTCAGTAACGAGGAAAATGTCTTCATACAATAATGTACGACAGGGATAACGTCATCATAAACAGATCTGTATTAATTTCTTTTTTTAGGTACAAACAGAAAGTAATTCTTTGGATATACAAGGAAATAACTCTTGTCTTCGAAACACAAGTTTTCTGATGATATGCTTGTTCAGAAACGAAGTAAGTGACTTAAAACCTTAGTTATGCCTTAATACCCCATGGGCCATTAAAACCTAAGTTATGCCTTAATACCCAATGGGCCATTTCAGTTTGGTACAACTCAGTGTACCTCCCACCTATGCTTATTCACTTCAGTTTGCCGAAACTTCCCCAGATATTTGTGGAAACAACTTTTTGCCTCCCGACACACTGTTTTCTGATATTGCAAATAAACAGATCTGTTTCAGTAACGAGGAAAGTGTCTTCATACAATAATGTACGACAGGGATAACGTCATCATAAACAGATCAGTATTAAATTTATTTTTTTTTAAAAAGGACATTAATTCTATGGATATACAGGGAAATAACTCTGACGATCTGCTTCAGAGACGAAGCAAGTAACTTTATGAAATAAAGCAAGACTGAGAAATCATACTCTTATTTTTTCTATGTTTTTGTACATCTATGAAATCACATCAGGGATGATTAATCAAGCCTTCTCTACAATAAGATGTTTACCATTTTGTGCATTACTCATTTATTTACCTCACGTATTTACTATGACAAAATTCAAATTTTATTGAAAACGCGAGAACCATTGAATTTTTCAGGTTTAGTAATATAGGAATATATATACTAAGTCCAGTGTTTAAAATTCATCAGACGACCTATTCAACAGACATGGTCAAGACACATTTCATATCAGATTTCTGACATTTTGTCAATGACGTAGCTGATTTTTAATGAGATGCTAACATATTCATTAACTGACACACATACTGCTTATGAATATGTTAAAAATAAAGCACAAATGGTTTATAAAACGGCACTTACCATGGATAAACATCTACACATATTGGCATAGGCTACACTGAAGTTTGGCTCACTAATTGCCTGTAATATATATAAAATATGCATTTTACCAAGCGGAATTCGACCATAAATATAAATATGTGTTCACCACCTGTATTTTATGTCTGCCTGTACCAAGTAATCGCTGGTATAGACTGGGTATGGCTCTCTTCCAATCTTTCCACATTTATTCCAATTATGCTGCACTGCACAATAAACAGCATCTTGGCATTTTCAATCATTGTAAATACAGATCACTCAGTAACTGAACTGCGTAAAAGAAGTTGTATATTAAAATACTGTAACATCTATCAACAACTCAAGACAGACAAGAATATGTATGTGCTGCACTGGATCTACTTGGATCAAAAAGCCATTTAATTTTTCATTGTATTGAAGGGTTCATTTTTTTTTGATAATTGATAAAAGTCTCTAGCAAGTTACAACTGTATTACTGAACTGAAGAAAAATACAGAACCAGGGTAATTTAAAACTGTTGTTGATAAAACAAAACAAACAATTGAACAGCACAACTGGTAACTATGTATGTGCCTGGGTGCAACTGTGATCATTAATAATGCTATAGGACTGGTTGACTAGTTAACACAAATCTAGGTCAGTCTGTCTAGAGATTATCAAGCCCGATTTGTCATAGTCACGCATTTTCTGCAAACAGTGTAGACGCGAACCATACTGGATTTTTTTAATTTCACACGAGTGTATAAGGTGAACACAACTTAGTCAAGACAGCAATTCAAATTGTACAAACGAAATAACACACAACATTTTATTTATTCATGAACATGGTATATTATCAGTTACATAAGAACGAGTACCTACCTTTTCAAAAACTAAATCAATGACACCCTTCAGTTTGTTTTCTGAGTCTATAGGCAGTGCCTGCATCTGTGAGACCAGCGTCTGAAATTTCTGTGGTGTCAACTTGTTCAATATACTTCTCGTCTTTTTGTACAGCTCCTGAAATGAATTAAGTAATCAATTACTCATCAGTGTTTGTAATACATTTTTTTCTCTCCAGTGAACTTGTTTATAATTTCAAACTTTCTCTTGTCTTATTTTGCATACACTTTGTACAGATAATTCTCTGTAGTTACGAAATCAAATAAGAATCGCATTGTATGCATGGTTAACCCATAAATAAGGTCTACCTATATAAGCAAGTCAATCATTTAGACACAGAAAATTTATTAATGACGAAATGTAAACCACACAGCAAGTCTGTCACTCAGAGAAACCGAAAAGTGCCTCCCTCCAGTAAGTCTTATTCTTAAAATTTTCTAATCAACCCTTCCTTATAACCAAGTCATCAATTAGAAATTGTGTCAAGTGTTCACATAAAACTTTTTCTGGTTTCCAGTTACACAAAATGATTGATGGTATGCCCAAATAGTGTAGCTTGGTTTACTTCATTACTTCTTCTTCATTTATCTCCATCAATGAAACACTAGTCCCCGTTTTAGTTTGCATATATTTGTTATAGCTTGGTGGCAAAGCAATCTTCTCTAACCTTTAATGATTTAACCCTTGTGATATTACCTATGATCTAACCAATCACTTTCCAGTGAAACAAATCAGTTACCTCCATTACTGGTACCCATTCAAAACTGCGTTGACTGAAGCATGTGTGGCGTCAATTATCCTGCTAAAAGACAACGCACACAGCCTAACCAAGGATCGCACCAAAGACCTCTGGAGTGCAAAAGCATGCACATTTACCATAAAACCACACGAAGCCCTTATAAAACAACCATACAACTTACTCCATCATCCTCTTCAGCTTCATTTTTAGCATCCTTTGCTGAAGGTTTCCATGCCTCTTTAGCTTTGTGTAGTTCTATATCCTTACTGATAGACACGTTTATATGTTTTAGTGGGGCTCCACCCTTGTTCCTCTGGTTGCTTGGTTGACGTGGCAGGCCTCTTGACTATAAAATACATTTATTAGAATCATAATTGCATTGTTGATTATAAACTGAAGATTCAATACAAACAGTCGCAAGTTACATGAAATATAGATGGACTTCCAACTGTTTTGCTTTGGACCTGCAAAATGAGTTTTAAACTTTGATGAACCACAGAAAAACTTCAGTGACTGTATCTGCTATAAATTGCTAACTATCACTGTAAGCTACACCTTGGTACTTTACTGCAAAGCCATTTTCTCAATATTTCTCTTGGATCCAAGCAGTTACACATACCAACATAAAATAATGCAGTTCAGAAAAGCAGCAAGAATGTTTAAAGCACTCTCTTGAAGTAAACACAAGCATGTTTTAAGGTGCAGGACCAATAGAAACAGTCCCTAAGATAATTTAACTTTAACTTATCAACATAAGCTGAACTCGAGAACATATTCAAGAATGCATTCAAAGAATTCAGCAGATAGAAGACTGTCAAAAAGGAACGCGAGGTTAACTAGATATCTATAGCAACTGCTATCAACTTAAAATGGCTGATATGTATCAACAAAGATTTACCTTTTGGCCACCACCACCACCTCCACCAGGTGCGCCCCAAACATACTTTGGTGTGAAGTCCACAAATTCATCGGAGCCGGAGCTGCCAGCGGTAATCTCCCGACTAAACTGGCGTCCCATTGACTGGGGCTGTAACAGATGTACACATCTTAAGCAAGAGCGGCAAAGTGCCTCGCTTTAAAAGATTGAAATGTGAGGACAGAGCTGATGTAGATGAAAGCATAATAGAAGTTAAACACAAAACCTTTACACCCAGTACATTCTGCTCATGATCTGCACAGTTCGCCATTCAGACAATCAGTTTTCACAGAGTATTCTTATGAACAAGTTACCCGTTTGCGCCAAGTGTGGACTAAAATATATACTTTTTCCAACAGCTACACTCCAAAGCAGATTTGTTAGCCTTTTGGATGCAAAAAGACTTGTCCAAAGCAGATGTGAGAAGACCCCATTGCAGGGAGTAATAGGGGGAATTATGTTTTAGTAGCTAACCTTATCAAGTATGATATCTGGAATGTCAGGTAGCCCCGCTGGTTTCTGTGTGGCATTGTAGTCATTCTGGAACTGCAACAAGAATTCCCTGTCATAGTGCTTCTTGCCCTCAGGATTCAAGGGACTCCACTGTTCTGAAAGAGTGACATACATGCATGCAATCAGTCGGCAGTTCAGAAAGAATATATATGACCATGAATTAGCATTTTACTCTAGCGTCCTACAGATTTTATGTGCTGTATCTTTGTAACTAAACTGTCAAATGAATAAGACAGAGAATTTTGTCTAAATTTCATCAGCAGCTTACTTGTAACAATGCTTCCATCCATTTAATCTGCTTCACCAATTCATAGCTTAGAATTCATTTCAAAGACGATGTTTTGAGACATTATTTTGTATTTATTTGAGTGTCAGTAGCTTATTGATAAATAATAAAATAGTTCTTTTGAGTTTACCTTCAGCGTACTTGTATCTGAGTCCCATGCCTAGGTCCTCTTCCTCTTCATCGTCCACTATTTCACCGTCCTCTAATTCTGTTTCCTCAGTACTTTCTTCAATCTTGATTTCCACCTTGGGAACGTTGTCATCTGTGGGCGTTGGTGATGGCGTTGACGAGTCTGTGGTTTTCTCGACAACTGGTTCCTCAGGCACTGGTGGTTCCGGGGTTTCCTCGACTGGTTCAGGGGCTTCAGGAGGACTTATGGTTGTCTCAAGCTTTTCTGTGGATTCTGGTTCAGCCGGCTGCAATGAAAAGATGAAAATAATACTCTGGTGGTTAAACTTTGTTCTTTGTTGTACTCTAGCCGACTGAAAACAAAGATTATCTTATCTCATCATCCAGTTCAAGACATCAAAGCCCGTCAATTACAAGTGTGTGCAAAATCTTAAATGGGGTTGGCAGGTACCATTTCAAACACAACTGTTGTGTTGAAAGTCGGTTAAAATGTTACTGTACTTGCTGAGTCACTCACTTGGATGTACAACACACAACAGAAGAATTTTCAGAAAATTCCAAAGAAACAGCTTACGCGAGTGTTTCAAGTGGCAAACCACAAAGGCACAAAAGCAAACAGCCAAACTCAAAAGTAAATGAAACAAATTTTTTCCCAGTCTGAACTATTTTTGACCTTTTATAACAAAATTGCCCACTTTCCTACTTTAATTTCTAAACAGACCTGTCCATTTTCAACACGGACAGAGCCCTTAATTCTTTATAGGGGGTGTCCATCAAATTTCATCAGATAGTGCACTGCATTTAGCCAACACTGGATCATTTGCTGCCAGCAATGCAGGAGTAAATTCCTAATGTAATAACCATCAACCAATCAACACTTTCCATTTACAAGAAATGTTCAGCATCAAAGGCTAGAGTTGTTCATGGAAATTAAAGACTCCCACAAAACATACAAAAAATCTTTTCTAGCATTAAAATGTAATTACAGCTTTTATTTCAAATCATTAAATTGTTTGCAAAGCAACAGTCCAAATTAAATATATCTGATTTGTTCCAGATAATTTGCAAGATTTTAGTGCATCTGCCTTTTCCTTTAACATCGTTACTATAAAACTGTTAACACAACATAAAAACATACCATACTTTTCAGGCCAAATTTGAACTGTTGTATAATACCATGGCAAAAATGAAACAAAGTGTTGAAGTAGGGTGAAGCTACCCACAACTTTTACATGTAACAGAATTTCTGGGATATGGAAGATAAAACAGTCTTTGGGCAATGAGGGAATAAGACTCCAAATGTAATGTCAACTTGAGGGGAAATCTGAAAGATTTTACTGTACTTTCCAACATATACCGGTATCCGTATTCTGTTTGCATTCTACATATACAACAAATTACACTTTAGTAATGTTACAAAATGTAATGCCGACATGTGCTTTGTGCCCAATAATTGCAACAGACAACCTGGAAAACTGCACGAAATCATCATCATATAGGGCAAAAACATCTTAGAGAATTGTCAGTTATTTCCTACACTGTGTAAGAAAAGATAAACAGGTGAATCATAATCACTGCTTTTCCGACATCTACCTGCTGCAGTATTCCTCTATAAATAGCTACAAGGTTATAATACTGGCATGATTACTCTATAATATATTTAACACTTGGAAAAAACAACCTAGAAATGACACAAACTAGAAATTTAATTCTCCAGTTACAAAGCACATGGTTGCACACAGGATACAGTAAAGGAAGTGGGAGGGGATTTGTCTCATCACCTACTCTTCAGTCCATCCTTGGTTTGAAGCAAATTTAAGGATATGATCTTAAAACAAATTGAGACTAAATCTTTAGTGTCACCACTACTTACAAGAGCTACACTAAAATAATGAAAGTGAACTGAGAACCGGAACAGTAACATACAAACAATCCTGTTCTGATATCAGTACATTTACTAAATATAAAAGTTTTATCTATACGCGCCATGAATGGTTCTTTTTTTTTTTTCAATTAAATTGATCAACTTAAGACTATTGCCTTAGGTAACATATATGATCTAACAAAGTAAAAAGAATTTCTACAATAATGCAATTCAGGAAAATAAAACTCCAAATTTCCTTTGGAAACACCTCAATTCTATTTCAAACACTGGGAAAAGCAACAATGAGACTGCTTCTATTCTGAATAGTCCGACAATAAACAAAACTATTACATAGGGAAAATTAAACATTGTAAATGAGCTTAATAAACATTTGTGAATATTTCTAATACTGTGAAGAAAACAACACTTGTAAAAGAAACTTTAAACAAATTTAAAAAATATTCTTGATGAAAAATTAAAGCAGGCTGAATTAATTTTTTTTGTATATTTGTCATAATGTGCTTACCTTCTTTAAATCAAGATATTATTATTATTATTGTTATTAATAAGGAAATTAAGTAAGCCTACCATTATGTGAATGCCAGGAGTTCACTTTCAGGAATGATAGCTCTTATCTTTTGAAACGTACTGCATACTTGTACAGATTAAAACTTAGTGGGAATGGTCTGACTTGCATAGAATACCTCATGTAACATAAAAAGTAGCACAACAACTAACTATGTGATGAAGGTAGAATACCTTATGTAAGCAATTATTATATATAACGCAACAACCAACTATGTGATGAAGGTGTGATAACCTTGTCACTAAATTGTTGAAGGCTTACTATATTATTACAAGACAATCTTTTATAACTTTTTCTTATTTTAACAAGTACTTGAATCATCTGACCAACACTTGACCCAAGGTTAATCAGTTACACGTCACAAAACTACACTATGTATATGGACTGATATATTATAGGTGGGTATCTAAATCAGCACCTTACTACCACCATTTATGTAAGTATGTCAAATTCAAGGAGTAGAAGTTTTATAGAACATCGGAAAGAGAAAACACACTATTTTCCCCCCATTCCTTATTAAAACTCCAGTCAGAGATGAAAAAAAAACAAACAAACATATCAAATGTTTTGCCAAATGTTTGAATAAATGAGGAAACAATTAACAGAAGTACACAAAAATCCACATTATCTCTTCAAGCACTGCATGTTCATTAACCTTAGCACACCAGGGTGCATGATAACCTATTACGCTACCAGTTCACAAAAGTACACCAAACACCTCAATTAACATATCCCAACTGTTTTCAATGCCATATGACAGCCAGACATACCACAGACAGTGTTTTCTTTGTATGTTACAGCATATTTCAGTAATTTATGCGAACATTTGGTATTCACGCTGTGTATTTCAAAACCACAATGATAAATGTAGCACATGTTTCAGCTGTCAAGACCCCATACTTTCTGCCCATTAATTGAGAGCATGAATGACTGAGTCACACTGCATTCCATAAACTCATATCTCACATATGTTCATTTCCAGTCCATTTCATTTTTATAAAAGTATAAAATTCAGAACTTCCAAGGTCAAACCTTAAAAACACTTCCAACTTTCTTCTTCTAAATCTCCAGGCTGAACAGTTCAGATCAATTACAATTTTCAGAAAACTCAAACATGTCTGAAACATGCCTAAATTTATATCCAGTTTTAAACTGTATTAAAGTAGTATTTAATACATAGGCAGGTATTTATAAAATCATACCTTATCTAATAAATATATTCCAAATGAGAAACAACTTGAAGCAAGTGGCTAAAACACAGCTTTATACACCTCTTTTCAGCAGAGAGAAATCAGTTATACAAGATTGACAGTGTAGGCGAGGTAAGATGGTATGTGGTGTAGATAAAAACTGGTTCACTTTGAGAGACAGATTTACATACTGGTATGCTAAAATGCTATTTATATAATCAGCTTGACTAGGGGAGACAATGCAGATATTAATCTTCTTTTTGTTCATAGCAGTTTACATGCTCTTTCCATGTAAAGACATGGGTTAATGGTCATCTGTTGTACTGACTAAACTGTCACTTGCAATCACTTGAATTAAAAGGTGTCTATCTTCAACAGTGAGGTTCAGAAGACTGGTTCTATAAGATCTTATTAGAAATTGGAGTTCTTGGCCTCTTAGGACTTCAAGCATATTAGATAATTCGCTTAAAGGTGCAGAAAGGGATTTTAACAAAAAATTTCCAACTTGAAAATATATATTGCAGGATTTACTTTTCAGTGTTTAAAAATGATTGATGTTGAAATTATGTGAAATAGTCAAACTCTTTATTGTTTCTGAGTAACATTTATACATGCATATTTATACTAATTTTCCCGCCATTTAATTTCTGGTACAACCAAAAATTAGGTACAGGAATAATTCATTTAGGAGAAAAGCATCAGATGCACATATTTGTTTCAAAGGGTTGATGTGGAACAGTGTTATTTGTGGAACACTTTAAGATGGGAATAAAATGTTACAATTTAAAATTTTTGTTAAAATCCCTTACTGCACCTTTAACAGTGGTTTTGTTTGTTTATTCTTTAAACCTGGTCGCATGATAATTGTTGGTTTTTTTAACCTTCACATTATGAAACACGTGGCCTATGGGATATGATTTAACCTGTAAAATGCTTACAGTTAACTCATCAGAAAAACTTTCAACAAAAATATTTTATTGATCAGCATTTGTACCAATTAGTAGAGGACAGTGTAACAAAACACTTTTCCCAAGATATGATACGTATCACGATACAGTTACAATATGATAAGTAACTGTTCTTTACGAAACATCTAATGTTCCAAGCAGCTGAGAGGACATAGTTGGAATTCAAAAAGTGGATGTGAATATTTATAAACAAGAGGGCCAAGATGGCCCTTTATCGCTCACCTTGGTACAAGTCCACTTGCCTGGTGGAAGATCACTAGATAATGTTATATACCAAATAGGTTTTCCTATATACGCCTTTGTAAAACAAGTGAACCCCCCCTGCAATGTCAATTTTGACCCCAGGGGCATAATTTGAACAAACTTTGAAGGGGTCTACTAGGCAATGCTACATGCCAAATATCTAAGCTCTAGGCCTTGTGGTTTCAGAGAAAAAGATTTTTAAAATGTTTCCTATATAAGCCTATGTTAAACTAAGTGACCCCCTGTGCGGGGTCAATTTTGACCCGGGGGTAATAATTTCAACAATCTTGGTAGAGGTCCACTAGCCAATGCTACATGCCAAATATCTAAGCTCTAGGCCTTGTGGTTTCAGAGGAGAAGATTTTTAAAGTTTTTCCTACATAAGCCTATGTAAAACTAAGTGACCCCCTGTGGGGGTCAATTTTGATCCGAGGGCATAGTTTGAACAATCTTGGTAAAGGTCCACTAGCTAATGCTACATGCCAAATATCTAAGCTCTAGGCCTTGTGGTTTCAGAGAAGAAGATTTTTAAAGTTTTTCCTATATGTGCCTATGCAAAACTAAGTGACCCCCCGTGCGGGGTCAATTTTGACCCGGGGGTCATAATTTGAACAATCTTGGTAGAGGTCCACTAGCCAATGCTACATGCTAAATATCTAAGCTCTAGGAGAAGAAGATTTTTAAAGTTTTTCCTATATAAACCTATGCAAAACTAAGTGACCATCCCGCGGGGTCAATTTTGACCCAGGGGTCATAATTTGAACAATCTTGGTAGAAGTCCACTAGACAATGCTACATGCCAAATATCTAAGCTCTAGGCCTTGTGGTTTCAGAGAAGAAGATTTTTAAAGTTTTTCCTATTTTTTGCCCTAGCAACCAGAGTTCTGCTCAATTGAATTCTTTGAACATTTTGGTAGAGCTTCATGCAAGGAACATTCCTGCATAGTTTTATCAACATTGGCCTAGAGGTTTCAGAGGAGATGTCATTTGAATCAAAATGTTGACGGACGACAGACAATCATCGATCAGAAAAGCTCACCCTGGCATAGCCAGGTGAGCTAAAAATAAACGTAATTGGCAGCAACTTGCATAAGGTTTTCATACTATATTTTTATTGCCTCTTCTGAGCAAGAAATGTTTGTGATGCAATTATGTATGCTCAATTCACCCAAATAGCTGCAACACAAGAAACTGCTGGTGTGTCAATGTAGGTTAAACTAGACATATCACTACATGTTATTAATACTCCCGAAAGACCACATTATCAACTGAAGAAGTTAGAAGTAACAAAGTACCTTGCTGAAAAATAAAGAGATTGTTCTTGTCAAGATAGAATTAAAATGGTTCCTGTACACTGCACTTCCTCTCTTTGCGCTTGACCATTGTATGAATTTGTATTTAATTCAAACCAATATATTACAAGATATGCTTCCAACAAGGAACAGTAGCTTAGGGCAATAACTCTTAAATTACTCAAGATATAGTTATGGTTATTGTGCACTCACTGCACTTTCTCTCATTGTGCCCGACCAGTGTATGAAGTTGCATTTATTTCCAAACATTATGCTACCTATAAGGAAAAGTAGCAACAGGCAATAACTCTGATATTACTAAAGATAACTAACTTGATTTGTTCCATATGGAATCCAAACTACTATCATAACCAATATTCCCACCAATTTCTAAAAGGACTGTTCACCTAAACTCGCAGCAATCTAAGCAAAGATATGCAAAGTATTTTTACCCAATGCATCATGGCCATCTTGCCCTACAAAAATATCTTTAAATCGTTTTCCCCAAAATCAACTTTACACAACCATTTCAACACATCCTTGCATCTTCTGTCAACAATAATATTATCTCACAAGTTTTCCCAAAAATTGTTGACAAAGTACACCCTCCCTAACCTTGAAAACAAAAACCTGTCTTTTCCACTTAATCAAGCAAATCATTTTAATAACTGTACGGTTCAGAGAATCTGAATGGATGAAGATAAACTTGCGTAACAAAACTTCAGATTGTCAAGCTGTTACAAAATGAACACATGGTGTATCGAATAAATGCGATGCAAGGTGTCAACGCATTTAACATGCATCTTGGTCCAAGTTTGACAGATCAACAGCTATAACTCGACAATAAATAAGCCAATGTAGCTTATTTTCAAAAGTTGTATGCCTATAACACGGACATACTGGAGTGCAGACATCCTTAACATGAAGAAATTTCAGTACTTGAAGGGCTATAACTGCCCCTAAGTGCCTTGGCCAATCCAGCTTTTAGTTTTTTGTAACTTTGCCAATATCCTGTATCTGAACATACTATAGGGAACCAATACTAATGTATCATCAAAATTTGTTGTATGATCAATGATAGACCTGCTGAAAGTAGTGATACAGTATATTATATGCAATTTCCCTTATTTTGGGTTTCATTCCTGTTTAAAAGTATTCCAGGAATTCACCAGTGGTCAGTTTACTTAGCCATCATTCCAGATAAATACCAGTGCTAAACTCCCATCCATCCTACAAACAAGATTAAACAAACTGCCAACTTTTGCACACAAAGAGCTAATGCAGTAGAGGATGGTCCAACCAAATGCCCCTCAATCAATTACAAATTTAGTTATTTGAAGTTGGCTCTCCTCACAACACGACCACAGAAGCTGTTCAACCAGTGTGGTAATCAATGTGGTAGTCAACCATGTGGTGCTTGACATAAACCTTAAATACTCGATAATCAGTACCGGCTTATTTGATTTCTAAAGTCCCTTTTTTACCAGCAACAACCTTCTACACACTGTATGGTTGCGTAATCAATATTTCATATATAGATTTCACTCACATGACATAGTAACAAGTTTGTGAATTGTAATGAAGAAATAGAACTGTTTCATTGACAGTTTTCTTTTGATGCATCAGTATCATCGGTTTGAAATGCGCCAAAACAATGATGTTCCCATATTGTCAATACACATGGTGACTCGCTCACATCAGGTAAAGGCTTTCCAACAGAGCGAACAAAACTGACTTGGTACAATTTGGATGGTTAAAGGGACATAACTCCTGGGTACTACTCGTCAAGGTACCATCCCAATAAATATTATGACCTTGTGTGGAAATGATTTATATATAACTACTTAAGTAAGAGAGATCACAACTTTTATGTGGATGGCCAAGGTATTATCATATGTACTAAATAACTTACCTCTGCTGTATCTACAGTGTAGGCATCAAACTCAGACCCTGAAATCTGATCTCCTTTCTTGTTTAAATCTTTCTTCTTTGTCTTTGATTTTTGTTTTTTGGGCACTGTAGAACAAGGAAATGAGGATCAATGAAAATTTTGCTGATACTAGCTTATCACTACTTACTTTTGTCGACATTTCTAGATTTCCAAGTTTTATAGTGTCTCTTTTTCATACAACAAATTGCATAAATCTGACTGTTAACCTTCTGCTTAAATCAAAATCTTAAACTGAATATTTAAACTATTTCTAGTTTTGATATACTTTATCACAAACCTAGTCACTATCAATTTTTATCAAGCTCAGCTTTAATTAGAAAGATAACCACTCAATTACCTGACGCCTCTGGAACTGTTTCCTCGACTGTAGCTGGTTCTTCACTTGTCTCGGGTAATTCCACATCTGGTTTCTTCTCCACCGGTGTTGGTGGCACTATATTCACTTCTGGGGTCATTTCTCGACCACTATTGGAGTCACTACTCTCCTCAGTTATATTAGTTCTTTCCTGGACAACAGGTGCGGTTTTAACACTAACTGTAACTGGTTCTGAGGTTTCTAGTGATTTTTTAACATTTGATGCATTCTCTGTATGTGACACTGTCTCTGCCTCTGAAATCTTGGGCTCTTCAGAAACTTTCACTTCTTCTGAAGGCAAAGGTCCACCGTTTGAAAGACTTGGATAAGTTTCGGAACTATCACCAGCACTATCTACATTTACAGGTTGTTGCGGAGCCGTTACTTGTGCAGGCGGTTGCTGTGAAGGTATATGTGCTGGCAGTTTCTGTTGTGGTTGTGAAGGGGGGCTTGGACCAGTCGCAACTGGAATAGTCTGTTCCACATCTGCTGGTGGTACTACAACAGGAGGTGCTACGACAACAGGAGGCATCGTCTGTGCTGGAGGTACCTGGTGTTAAATTGACAAATAAGGGTTAATGTTTAAATAGTGGTAAGTTCAGTAAATTCCACAAATCTTCCGCAACCAGTACTGCTGTATCCTAACTGACAATTTTTATACTGGATGCGCCTACTTTAACAGTGACCTTTGCTAGCTAACTGCTAGATACCAGGGTTCCCTCTGTCAATAGCCAGTGTCCCAAATTGCGATAAAATCACATATTCTGCAACATTCTTTGTTTAAGCAACAAAATCATTTCAAATTGACACCTTTTTTCAAATGGCTGGCTGGCTTTGAAGGTGTTTTTTATGAAAGCTACTGCAAATTATGGCTTTGAAGGTGTTTTTTTATGAAAGTTGCTGCAAATTATGAATTAGCCAGAGGGAACCCAAAGATACAGGTTGACTGTATAAACTTCTAGTAGATGTGCAAATGAATTATACTTCTATAGATTAAGATTAAACACTAAAACAAATTTTCAAATGCAAATTTTATATCTAACAAGGGTTTGTAGTACCTGTTGTTGATGTGCTGATGGAGGTGTCTGACTGGTCGTATTACTAGATGGACTGGTTCCATCAGTTGTACTGTACAGTTTGGCTGCTACCTGTGCTGCAAACTGAGCTGCTATTACATTTGGTTCCCCTCCAATCTGAGCTGTTGGGTCCTGTAAGAAAATTAACAGCATATTCTTTTTACCCTGACATTCACTTTTAAACATCAAAATGTTTGGCTTTTTAGAAGTTCATGCAACTCACAAGAGGCTACTCATGCAGGGTAAGCCTAGACGATAAGACAACCTCAGAATCAGGTAGAGGCAGGTCAAGCTCTTCACTACTATAGAAACACAAGGTATAAATTTGTCAATTGCTCGACTTAAGCCGGCATGTAACAAGCATTATGCATGTAGCACTGATGACTTTAAACTGTACCCCTAATATTAGTTTCAATATATCTTAAAAGTAGAGCCATGAAACAGGTTTTGGTGCTTGCGTTTCAATTAAGTCATGCCCTGATCCAGGATTTTATGTAACAGTGAAGTCCACAATGATATCCTACCTCTGCAGTACTAGTACTGACTGGGGTACTCCTCGACCCCGAATCCTGAGATCCTGTCACTTCTGTTGAACTATGTGACTTCAGTATTTCTGCTGTGACATCCTTTCCGCTATTCGGATCAACAATACTGAGTATGTGCTTCTTCTCTTTTGGTTTTGAGTATTGTTGCTGGACCTGTCCCTGTGTTGATGGTGGGCGCTGACTCGTCACTGTGTTACCCATGAACAGGGGCTGATTCCCGTAACCCTGACTGTATGAAACATTCTGCTGTGGGGGAATCTGGTGAATATATCCAGGCTGACTGGTAGGTATACCAGGATTGTATGACGGTGTCTGCATTCTCTGATGCGGAAGCTGAAATGTCAGAATTTGTCAATAATCATCAAATGCTGGCAACACCAGTAACAATTTCCAGATACTATAAAATGTATGTCATTTTATCTGAATCCACTGAAAACTAAATATCTGGCATATATTTTAATTAAAGCCTACATAAGTTTGCTTACAGGATTTCTGTCAAGCAGAAAAATCAAAAGAAACAATACCAACTATTTGCACAGACATAAATACAGCAATCCTTACTCATTTTAGGTTAGGGTACATGTACCCCCTGCCTTTGCAAATTAGGGGTGCACAGTATCACAAATGCAAATTTTCTACAACTGTTTTTTGTTTCTCCTCTTTTGGGCTTGGCACTGAACCAGGCCAAACCATTGGACTCCGATTTGACTGAATCACCATGAACTAGTCATTTATTATTAACTTGGAGTTTTCAGCAAAATTCATGGAATTCCCCATGAACGGATTAGATTGTCTAATATAATTGTAAACTGACGACTGGTAAAAAGCCGTCCATAATAAATGCCAGACTAACGATATATGAAATTGTATGTCCATTATCGAAAAAAATTATCTTAACTAACCTTCATATAAAACTTATATTTTCTGGCATATATTTTTTTCCCCCCCGGCCCCGCCCCCCCCCCCCAACACACCCAAAACTATTTAAGCGGCCACTTACCGAAGTCGGTGTGATGACTCATCAGGACTGATTTTAAACCTTAATTGGCAAGTGCGCAGAAAAATCAAAACGTGAAACAATACCAACTATATGCACAGACATAAATATAAAATCCTATTTTATCTTCCTTAATCCTTTCTACTGCATCTGTTACCCAATTAGCTCAACTGGGCAAATAGTATCTACACATTCAAGTCACTTAAAGTTTTGTGAAATGTTCTGTACAGCTTTGCGAACATACCATATTTGTATTCATAATAATTTGCTGCTGTCCAGGGTTAAATCCCTGCCCCATGTATATCATCTGGGGCTGCTGGTACATCATCGACTGCGGGTTTGCAGGATTTGGGTACCTCTGTGGTCTTATGTTCATGTTCTGTTGACTTGGCTGAAAAAAGGGCTGTAAAAAAAGGGCTTCAATTAATAAGCTGACTAATCAATAGCAACAACACAAAACTTGTTCACATCGTGATGACTACAACTGCTGCCTGGTTTGATCCTCAATTTGTTGCTTTAATTAAATTAAATGTAAAAAACGCCAATGTCTTGGCCGACGTTAATCAAATACTGGTAGTTCTGAGCATCTTGGAAGCAACAGAGAGCAAACATTGGTACCAAGAGTCAAAGAATTGTCAGATCTATTTCCAAGTTTTAATTTTCATTGATATCTCGCACAAAACTAGACTGTACATAGCAAATATGGCAAATACAGAAATTCTTGCCCTTAAAAAAAATCTGGGCTAGTCTTGAAGCATACTATCATTCACTCAGTTCAGTGCAACGCAAAATTAGAAATCATTAATTACTCACAGGATTTGGCCTCATGCCTTGTTGTTGAGTCTGTTGTTGATACATGTTGCCTTGTGGCTGCTGGCTTAGGCCAGGACTTGGCATACGAGGGGCACTGAATCCAGGTTTACCTATCTCATAGCTCGGAGCTTGCACACCTACTTGCTGTTAAGAAATAGAAAGTTACGATGTGTAATTTAAACTAATTTATGTGCAACTGCAGAAACTCAAAGAAGCAACTTTTCACCTAAAATCTTGCACAAGTTGAAAAATAAAGCACTTGATTTACTAGACAGCCTTAAAAAAGTTTATTCCTTTCTATTTGAACAAAGAAAGGTGACTTTTTAACTCTTACCCTGCCAGTGGCAAGTCAACATTGGCTAACAGTGCAAACCACGATTAGTGTGCACATTTATTTATCTATACTGTTTTCTAAATTCAGTCGAGAGTAACCCTATGGAACAGACCATACTGAAAAAGCTAAACTTAAAATTTAGGCAAGGAAAGGGTTAATCAAGTCACTGTTTCCAAGTCAACCAGCATCAAACCTGTATATCTGCATCAAATTGCTGTTTGTCTAGTACAACTGTCTGTCTAGCACACAGGAGCATGCCAGAAGGTCTACATATTACAGCTTATTAACTGGTCAATAATGCACATGGCAAAAACTTAATGCTCAAGGGACAAGTTGCAAGTTGAACGTCACCTCGCGTCAACTTTCTCATGGTTCATACAAGTTCCGAGACAAAATTCAAGTTCTTTTCAAGGACTTTTTTCTAATTTTCAAGGACTAAAATGATGCGCAAAATCCGACTTCATGTAGGGATACATAGTCAAATGTTGCCCTAAATCATATTTGGAAGACGATGTAATATGTATCTTGGTTATTCAAATTAATATCAAGCAAAATACATGTTGATAATCTCAATACTAACTTGTTATTCAAATCTTGATTTTTTGTCGTGAGGAACTACTGTATTGACTCACTGGAACGTTTATTTGTCAGACTTTGTTTATCATGTTTATAAATGCTTTTTTTCTCGTTAATGACTCTTCAACGCACTTTCGCCCATAATGCGCTATGGCTGTAAGTTTATCCAACACAACACAAGTACACTTGTGTTTGTTCCCCTTAAATTCCTTTATCCATGCTTTATAACTATCATTCGTGAGCAATGTCAATGAGAAAATGCATTTTCACAAATTTTCCGCAACCATGACTTTTGGTAAAGGGAAATCACTCCGGGAGCAAGCGTGTCTAAATTCCCGAATCCGGTTCGTAGTTGTACATCACACAGGTTCGATGGACTGATACGGATAGACTGTTTTCTCGTCATTTTAAGGCGTGATACAATTATTTTGGGACGTTTTTTACGCGGAACATACAAATTCAATGACTTTTAAAGAAATTAACTAGTTTCATTTTCAAATTCAAGTACTTTTCAAAGACTTTTCCCCAGCACAGAATTCAAGTACTTTTGGCATCAAATTCAAGTACTTTTCAAGGCCTGTGCGAACCATGTTTCTCTGAATCTATTTTGTAAAATGAAAAACTGAACGAATCTCTGTTAAACAAGAGGCCCATGCTTGCCTGAATGACATGGCTCATCATGAAAAATATTGAGTTCATAAGCTTTTTCACTTATTTGTCATGGTTGCCTTGTTACAGACCGCAGGTGACCAAGATAAAAACACTTGCTTCTTGACCGCAGATGACCCGTTTTTAAACTGGACCTAGATTTTACGAAAACATTTATTCTGATTAAGTTTCATCAAGATCCAGAGAAAAATGCAGCCTCTATTGCAGACACAGTAAGTGTTGACGAACGACAGACAAGACAACAGACACCAGGCAGATACAATAGTTCAAACTGAACACTTGGTGCTCAGGTGAACTAAGAAAAAAGATTCTTTGTACTGTACCTGGACAGAATATGGATGCTGACTTTGTTGTGAATAGCCTGACTGTGAAAAGTTCGGCTGTTGATAGTCCTCAGCACCTGAAAATTAATATTTTCACTGTTTAGAAGCAAGAATTTTCATGATCAAGTTCAGCAGATATGTCTTACTCCATGTATAGCCTTATTCTTAAAAACCAACTTTTTTAAAAAAAAAAATTTTGCTTTTTTTTTTCCAAAAAAAACCCCCCCCCATCCATCGCGACTTATTGCAAAACTAGCCCGGAAAATAGCCATATATCAAATCTTAAGCCCATTACCCATATGAAATAAAGAAAACTGCTAGCAATAGTCTTGCTTTTCTCAATATTTTTAGTTCAACGGGTTTGTATTTTTCTTTAAGTAAATTTCTTCTTATTCCAACAAATATGTTTTTTCATGATATATACGTATGAATCTTTTATCAATTTTATTTGTTGAAAATTTATGGAGATAGAATCTACATGGATTTTTCACCAACCAACAAAATTGAGAAACTTTTCTGATACATTTTATAATAAAACTTTATAAAAAGAGGCTGCATGGACGCCTTATAAAGCTATTGTTGGGTATGGAAATGCAGAAGTATCTTTCAAAAGGATAATCGGCCTCGGTATCAAATAAAACATCGCATATTTGTCTTCATAAAATCCAAGAACATAATTTAAGTGTTCACACACAAGGGCCAAGGAATATGGGCAGTTTCTTTTGTTAAAAATTTTTTGTAGTTGCCAATCTGAGTGTATGTAGTTCCGTGGTTTTTATTTACAATATGGAAATCAAAATCCACTGGTAAAGAACATATGTTGTTATAGAACACAAGTAACTTTGAAACTTCATTTCTATGAAAACGAGAAATTTATCAAGAGCAAATAGCCCTACAAATCTGGTTTTTCAAAATCAGTTGAAAAAATTCATAAAAATCTCCCATTTTGGTCATTAGTCATCATGCCACAACATAATTTCGTTTTGGACAAGGAAGTGCGTCGTCATTTCTCACCACTCTTGGGTCTAGGGATTCCATATACATTTATCCTTACAAATCAAAACCGAACAAACATGATAACCACTGCGTTTGCATCTGAATAGTGCAATCAACATGTAATAACAATTTGACGCAATGAACAGCTTGCATGAGTTGTTCACATGTCACAGACATGTTTGCCGGCAGGTGTCCACGTCAAACTTCAGATTTCATAAAAGAGGTGTATTTTAAAAATAAATAAACATACCAACAAAAGGAAAAACTAAGTTTCTTTGTTGCGACTGTCCGGGAAGAGGTGGCGATGTTGACGTTGTACTACGAATTCCATTCATTGCAACGCAAATGTTTGGTGTTCTTGTCCCTCCAAAGAGGACGGAGTTTTAATGCTTGTTTCCAAGCTCTGCCTCCTAAGTAATAAACAAACATACATTTAACAAAGTGCAAAGTGTTTCTTGAAAAATATATAACTACCACTTATTGTGAATATACAGTGCAATTGTAGATGCTTACGGATTTAATAATATTTTAGCACAAATATGGCTACCTTTCACGGTCCGCAAGGAGACGGCTGCTTTCGGCTATTTCCGCCGACCGAGAACTTCCGGGTAAACGGTCATAGGTCAAGTGTCATGTGATTTGTTTACTAACACACAAAGAACGCCCCAGAGATAAAACAACTGGAAAGGTATTTAAACTTGTTTGTTTTAGAGTTGTTTATGTACAAATACACAATCTTTGACATAATTAAGCTATGTATCAGACTCACTTTCTGAATATTTTTTTTATTAAAATTCAGAAACTGCATTATTTCTGGACATGTGTGTTTTCGGACATTTTATAAAAAAATTTTGTGTAATTTGCACGTAAAGGCTCCCTTACCTGCTGAAAATTGATGCGAATATTTTCACACGGAAGGTGAAATTAGAATCATTATGATCAGGGTCTACCTGAAAGTCACAGGAGTGAAGAAACAGCTTCTAAAGTATCAACTTTGCAAAGTCACTATTTCCAGTTCGAAGGTCGACCGATTTAACACATGCCTTTCGTGATGTCATTTAGATGTAGTGACAAACATGTATGTCAACAACTTTTTACTTAAATTTCTCATGCTTTGCACAAAATGTGATATAATTGTCCAACTAAATAAACACTCAAGTAGACGAAAATAACAACGTATTTCCCCTAAGTCTAGTATTACCAAAATGGCGGCTCTACGGTCGCGCATTGCCAACTCGGTTTATACACTATTACTAAATATTAAAATTCCAATATTTAAACAATGCATTTATTAACTTAAATATGATAGGATTTTCTAAAAAAAAAAAACTCCCAAAAACAAAAAAAAAAAGAAAAAAAAAAAACCCAACACCCCCCCAAGTTTAAAAATGATACTTACTCAATTCCAAGTTACGTTTACCTATTTAAACACCTGCATCAATCAGTGAAATATAAAAATGAACGGCATATCATGCTGTATGTGTAAACTTACATGTTTAATTCTAAACATTCAGATTTTTTATAAAGTGGTGAGATTTTCATAAAATCCGCCTATTATGGAGCACATTAAAATTAGGCGTAGAGGTGTGACAGTTATAAAATATAGAGTGGTGGAACCTATGCTGGCGGTATCCCTATGCTGGTGGTATCTCCGAAAAACGGCTATTTACAGACTTCTCGCGTCCAGGCACCATCAAAGGTTGGCGAACCCAAGAAAAACAGATGAAGAAAAATTTTCAGGGTACATTCACCATTGACAGTCGATGAAATGCTTTAACAGCAAACATAGTGATAGCCGCGCGTCCAGCTCTGTGACGTCACAGCAGCCGATACAATTGTACTTGATCCATTTCGCTAGTAAAATTCTTAAATATAGACCTCAAAATCACCCAGTTAAAGTTAGCAATTTTGATAAAACTTATTTCTTTTGTATAAAAATATATATTCTATGGAAACTGTTATATCTTGTTATTTAATATTTAGGCTCTAAAAACTGTTTCCCACCTGTTGGTTGTCACCAGCATTGGTTCCCTTCGAGGTGAAATTTCAAGTTTTGACATGTGTCGTGTCAATAGCTCCCAGGACGACATAGTCAAGTGATGAAGCACATCAACGTCTTGTTTCGATTTAGCAGGGATAACATTATGTTTTCGCTGAGGCAAATCAAAATGGTTAGGATTTCCTGCTTTCTGAACTGCTGATATACATTCAAAATACCCCCAGCATAGGTTCCCCCACTCTAGATCTGTGAAAGGAGTCACACGGAAATGCCAAATTGATTATGCTAATGTCAACATAGCCTAATTAAATCTGGTGTTTCAGTGTGACCCCTTTCACAGATCTGAAATTTTTTAACTGTCACACCTTTACTGTAGAATGTGAACAACTAGAAAATATCAGTCTATAAAATCGGTTTGCCTTCGAAGTCGACTAATGTCAACATTATTTAAGAGTGACTAGAATATTGTTCTATAATTATCCTGTCAGTTTAAATATAGTTTACTATATCAGTAAATTCAAAGTGATCCACAGACTTAAATTTCTTTGCACTCTTTATGACTTGCTAAGCAGTACTGATTTAAAATTTAAGGTCAGGCAGACGTGTAAGAGTGCTGCAATTTCTTACTGACATTTTAACCGGTTTATCCTAAACTTACAATGAACATCTAAATGACTTCTTACTTGGTTGCTTCGTAAATGTTGTTTCCATAAGCTGTGATAGGTGTAAAAAAATAATTTGAATTGTGACCTAGTCTAATATAGGCCTAAATTATTGAAGATGGAAAAGTTCTTGCCATTAGCAGAGTCAGGGTTAAAACAAGAAAACTGATTCATATATCAGAATTAAATTTAAAGCACACACATATACATGAAATATATTATATTCATGTATACAATGAATTAAATAGAAATTACTTTATATGGCTTTAAAATGAAGATTTTATTAAAGTAATTTTTATTTAATTCATCGTATATATTGCCTTCTCTGACAATTTAAGGTTTTTAAACTGAAAGACAATTTATATATACATGTATTTTAGAGAAGTAACTCACCTTTATTAGTTCAAGTTATGTTTCTGAAATCCTGAATATAAATGATGATTAAAAACCACCTGGGGGATGTGTTTAGTTTATTGTTATGTATCTTGCTGGCTCCTTATCTATTTATAAATCTTATCTTAATACATCTTACCTTTGTTCTTGTTTTTCAGGTTGTCACTGAGTGAACATCCTCGTTTCCTGGCTTTTCAAATTTGTGTGTAATTGTAGTCATACAAAGAAAACAGCAGTTCAAAATATCTAGCCTAGTCTGTAACTGCAAGAATAAACATAGAGTTGCTGTATTCACAGAGATACATGTAATAATGCCATGGCAACCATTGTTTATTCACGAAGTTGGAGTCGGAGCTAACATCAGTAGTAACAACTGTAGCGATGGTATACAATGGATTTATAAAATCCTGAGTGATTGTGTATGGGATGCACGTGGTATTGCCTCAGAGGTCCTGGGCCTTGCTTCTATATTGACATGGGTGATGGTTTCTGTGCCGTAAGTTATATCTGTACATACTCGCAACAGTTTATATCGTATCCATTGTTGTCTATCTAATTTAAATGCATTGTAACAGCACCAATTTTATTTAACAGCTATGATCCTTTTCTGCTACCAACCATGTCTCTTTATGTGAGAAACTTGGTGGTTTCTTACGGAGGATAGGAATCTAGTTCTGGTTCTACCCAGGAATGATTGTTAGATAAACAGCCCACCTATGAAAATGACCAAAAGCATGGTTTGAACGGGCGTTGAAGTCCTACAACAACTGATTACATAAAACAAAAAAATCTGAATATCAATGTTAAAAGATCAGGGACTACATAATTATTTTTAAGCTTATTTTGAACAAATATTTCTAACTACCCGGTTTCTTTGGTAACCGTTCAATTATTTGTAATACCAAAACAGTGTTATCATTCTTTCAATTTTACTTTTCCAGTCAGATGATTAAAAATTTTCGAAATGTTCGAGGTATAGAAGGAATATCACTGATGTTGATTTTAATGTGGACGCTTGGAGATACAGCCAATCTTGTTGGTGCAGAGCTAACTAAGCAACTGCCATTACAGGTAAAGTGTATAGATAGACATAAAAGTGTTTTTTCAACATTCATGATTAAGGGCTGGCATATCATTAACCACTTACAGTATTAATTATGTCTCCCCCACCTCGGGGGGAGACATATTGTTTTTGCCCTGTCCGTCAGTCCGTCCGTCCGTCAGTCCGTCAGTCCGTCCGTCCATTCTTCGTTTCCGGACGATAACTAGAGTTCCTTTTGACCTACAGCTCTCAAACTTCATAGGATGAATGGTCTTATTGAGCAGATGATCCCTATTGTTTTTGGGGTCAGTAGTTCAAAGGTCAAGGTCACAGTGACCGTTGGTCAATTTCGTTTCCGGATGATAACTAGAGTTCCTTTTGACCTACAGCCCTCAAACTTCATAGGATGATTGGTCTTATAGAGCTGATGATCCCTATTGTTTTTGGGGTCAGTAGGTCAAAGGTCAAGGTCACACTGACCGTTGGTCAATTTCTCGTTTCGGATGATAACTAGAGTTCCTTTAGACCTACAGACCTCAAACTTCATAGGATGATTGGTCTTATAGGCAGATGATCCCTATTGTTTTTGGGGTCAGTAGGTCAAAGGTCAAGGTCACGTGACCGTTGGTCAATTTCTCATTTCCGGAGATACTAGAGTTCCTTTTGACCTACAACCCTCAAACTGGGGGAGTCCGTCAGTCCGTCCGTCCATTCTTCGTTTCGGACGATAACTAGAGTTCCTTTTGACCTACAGCTCTCAAACTTCATAGGATGAATGGTCTTATTGAGCAGATGATCCCTATTGTTTTTGGGGTCAGTAGTTCAAAGGTCAAGGTCACAGTGACCGTTGGTCAATTTCTCGTTTCGGATGAAACTAGAGTTCCTTTTGACCTACAGCCCTCAAACTTCATAGGATGATTGGTCTTAAGAGCTGATGATCCCTATTGTTTTTGGGGTCAGTAGGTCAAAGGTCAAGGTCATACTGACCGTTTGTCATTTCGTTCCGGATGATAACTAGAGTTCCTTTTAGACCTACAGACCTCAAACTTCATAGGATGATTGGTCTTATGAGCGATGACCCTATTGTTTTTGGGGTCAGTAGTTCAAAGGTCAAGGTCACGTGACCGTTGGTCAATTCTCGTTAAATTTGGGGTCACTAACTCAAGGTCAAGGTCAGGGGGCAGTTTTTGTAAAATGTTTATACTTTGCTGTGGTATTCCAGAATATCAAACATTTAAGTTAGATAACTCTTAATGTAATATTTTGTTACTTTAGGTCCTTGTTTTAACAGATCCATGTTTTGCCTTATCTGCCAAAGTTCTTATTAATGACAAGCACTAACAAAAATCGAGTGCACTGTCCTACTGACAGCTCTTGTTGTTACCCAGGAATAGAACAATTTTTCTCTCATCTTGGAACATTCTAATAATATTTATGAACAAAATGTCAAGACAACATCATTGATTTTACAACTGTCCATTCTCAGTCTGAATAAGACATTTAATAAAATTTTATAAATCAGATTTGCCCATTTAATTCAGACAGACTCCCAAGGAGAGTGTGAATGATTTCTTTAATGCACTTCCTGTGTTACATTTATGTAACATAATTTTTGATTTGGTTACCACTTCAACTATTTTCTGATAACTGCATTGTAGAACAGAGTGCATTAGAATATGGATCACCATTAAAAGTTTCAATGATTTTATTGTGAACTACTATTTTTAGATCTTTTTTGTTACAGAAACATATTTACTTCTTTGTTAGTAAGGAGAAACAAGAAAATAAAATGATGTTTACTCTGTTATCTAGGAAGATTCTCAGTTCTAATAAGATGTCAACTTTCTAGATTGATTATTGACTTTAAAAACTTGTGTCAATAAATGATTATGATCTACTATTATTTGATAAAAACATTAATCTCAAGTGGCAGACATTTCCTTCCCTTACAGCTAAATATCTGGAATAATACATCATATGTGTGTCAACTGTAACTTCCTGTGAAGATAATAATCAAACTCTGTATTATTTGCTAAATTAAATACTGGAATTGACACATTTACTTTTTACAACTTAGGAGCTTGTTAATTTATCTATTTAAGCTCTAGGTGTCAAGTAAAAATAAAATGGTATATGTAAGTCAAGCTTTAAGAAGTCATAGTCAAAAAACTTAGTGTTAGGAAATAAAGAGAACTTTGGGTTAGAAAAATGAATAGAATACTTTGTGTGTAACATATAAAAGAGACTGTGTTACTAAATGAAATAGAGAGTGACAATAATCTTACTTTTAGAAACAATGAATGATAATAGTATAGGTATGACAGTAATCTTCAGACATTGGTTGAATTGAAATAGATAGAACTTTTTGATGTTAATATAAGCATGATCTTTACATCATTGTTGGACTATTTGAAATAAAATATAAAATGTCCGCACTCGGCAGTGTTCGAAAAATATGAATTTCTCCAAAAAAAAAAGTATTTTGAAATTGCACTAAATTAAAAAGCGTCAGTTTGCATATTTTCATACTGCAGATACATACATTATATATGTATATCTCTGTAACATTCATCCATTTTTTAGTTTATTATATACATAAATGTCTCCTTCTATTTTATAGACAGTAAGGCATTTTTAAAGAACTAAATTTGTCAACAAGAACTATGGGAGAGCAGTTTCAAAATTTGCAAAAATGACATATACATGATTGTATAATAATAATAATAATCTCTTTATTTAAAGAACATTAAGCATATGTACATAAAGCAACATATTTCTTATCTACCATGAGGCCTTCTATTAACAATGATAATATACAATTGAGAAGACTATAATCATACATCAACTAAGAAAAAAAACTCACACAACACACGCACACAATGCACCAACACATACACGCACACACACACATACACTCACATACACACTAAAAATATTGAGCAGAACTTATATTATACAATCATTTACTGAGTAGTATATATATATATTTATTTATTTTTATTAATTTATAGTAATGACTCATGCACTGTCAACAATGGGATATCATCGTATAAATTTGACAAAAGTAAGTTATGTAGGGCAAGTTTGAATTGCTTAAGTGTTTTTTGCTCTTTTATTTGCAGTGGTAATGCATTCCATACAGCCATTCCTAAGTAACCAAATGTTTTCATAAGATATTGAGTTTGTGGTTTCCTACAGGTTAACTGTTTTTAGCTCGACTATTCGAAGAATAAGGAGGCTATTGCACTCGCCCTGGCGTCGAGGTCGGCGTCTGTGTTGTTTAAAGTTTTTTAAAAAGTCAAATGTCTTGAATACTATGAAAGGTATTGACTTGAAACTCAAACTATATGTTTACCATCAACATCTACACCTGAGGAAACAATCCCCATAACTCTATTTTGATTTTTCACAGATTTATGCCCCTTTTTTACTTACAATTTTTTGTTAAAGATTTTTATAAATTCAAATATCTTGAATACTATCAAAGGTATTGACTTGAAACTCAAAATATATGTTTACCATCAATATTTACACTAGAGGAAACAATTCCCATAACTCTGTTTTGATTTTTGACAGATTTATGCCCCTTTTTAACTTAGAATTTTTGGTAAAAGATTTTATAAAGTGAAATATTTTGAATTCTTTCAAAGGTATTGAATTGAAACTCAAATTATGTGTCCACCATTAACATCTTCACTTGAGGAAACAATCCCCATAACTCTGTTTTGATTTTTGTTAGATTTAATTAGAATTTTTAGTTAAAGATTTTTATAGAGTCAAATATCTTGAATTCTATCAAACGTATTGACTTGAAACTTAAAAGGTATGTTTACTATCAACACCTTCACCAATATGTTTGATTTTTGACATATTTCTGCCCCTTTTTAACTTAGAATTTTGTCACAGTTTTTACCAGACTATTATATGGAAATACTCGAAATGGCTTACTTTTGAAATGTCATAGAATAGTTATGCAGAATGTAGTGGTCATGCTTTTTCAATTTCATACACATCAATTTTGAAAAGTTATTCATGATCAAATATACAACGTCATGTATTTCTTTGAAATTATCCCCCCCTCCTGCCCAAGTTGGCTTACAGAATCCAGGGTAAGGCTTTGCACGTAATGTACATTTACAAAGGTCTTTGAACAAGTTTCATATCTTTTACCTTAATTCTTATAGACAGTTACACAATACACCTGTTCTTAGACAAAAAAACCTATTTTACCGACAAGCTTTCGAATAGTCAAGCGTGCTGTCATGAGACAGCTCTTGTTGATCATGTGATCGCAAGGGATATCTTTTATTTTCAGAAACCGTTATAAGTTTGCAGTAATATTCAGGAACTAGCCTATTAATGGCCTTGTAAACTTGAATAGCAATGTGATATGTAAATCTCACCCGGATTGGCAACCAAGATAATTGTTTAAACATAGGATATGAAGGTGTTTTGTATGGTACACATAGTATTAGTCGTGCGGCTCTTTTCTGGAGTTTAGCAAGTTTATATTTGCTTGACTGGTTGCAAGTTGACCATAAAGTGCAACAGTAGTCAAAAATTGGCATAATATATGTGTTGTAAAATAACTTCTTCATGTCCAATGTCAGATATTTAGATATTCATCTAAATAAACTAATTTTAGCGCTAACTTTACTATACACTGCGTTTACGTGTGTTTTCCATTCTAATGATTGATCTATGTGTAAACCCAAAACCTTTTGGTCAGTTACCGTTTAGAGAAAAATGTTATTTACATACAATAACAAGGGTCTAGTACTTTTAATTTTTTTGTTTACAACAAACAGGGATGGGTCGAGTAATGGGGGTTAGTACTTGAGTAAGTACCGAGTACTGGATGCTTAAGGAGTACTTGAGTAAGTACTGAGTACTCACTATCGTGTGTGTACTCAAGTAAGTACTGAGTACTACTTAAAGTACTCACAAGTACATTCTGAGTACAGCATTTTTTATATATTGTTATATGATATGAAAGACTAAATGTAGACAATGATGGAACACAAATAAAAACATGATAAAGGATGTTATTCAAATTTCATGTAGACAAAACAAAATTAACCCAGAAAAATATCATTGAAAAAATATATTCATAAATATTCCAAACTTGGAAAACAGTCACCAATTAATCCCACTATCAATAGTCTATAGTGACAGGCTGTTGCAACGTATCATCATGAGCCTTTCAAATGTTTTGTCTTTTAGCCTGCACCTATCTGGTCAGAAGATCTTACTACCTATACTAAAAAGTATTTCTACAGCAGTAGATGATGCTTGTATGCCAAGATATTTAGCTCTAACATATCTGACTGTTCCATCAGCAATTGCATAGTGTTTCAACACAGTTGATTTTGACATGACTGATACATTCAAATATACAAATATAACTACTAAGTGTAATTAAGATTCTTGAGCATTGAGTTACTGTTAGCTTGCTTCAGCTTAAACACCATCTATTCACCAATGTGTGACAATCAAATATGCCTGTTTGTAAAGGTGATAATAACATAATTGTTTGCTAATAGCAAATTACTATAATAATGCATTGTGTATAGTATGTATATTAAGGTGATATCACCTCTTTTTGCTCTATCAATACAAAATGTAGTGGATATTGATGTTTTATAAGCTTACTGAATGTACTGTCATTTCTAACATAGCTTTTTACTACACTGCTTGTGATTAGGATTTATTCGTAATGCACTAATGAAGAATTTATTTTAATACAACATGTACAAAGGCATGTTTTTTTAATTAGCCTGTCCAATTTGCTTTTTGTTCCCTTCACATTATTATATATTTATTAAATGTATTCAATTATAATATACTTCATTGGGTTACTTCATAAGGTTACCTTATGTGGCATTTTGACACATAAGTGTGGAAGTACTCATAGAGTACTCGTAGAGTACTCGTAAAGTACTGGCCATTTTGCTTTAGTACTTGAGTAAGTACGAGTACTTGTACTCATAATTTAAGACGAGTACTGAGTACTGCTGAGTACTTGAAAATTGGTACTCGAGTAAGTACGAGTACAAGTACCAGTACGAGTAGCACATCCCTGACAACAAAGAAGCATAGATATTTTATTTGGATTTTAAAAGCCTGTTGCCAATATTAAAACACAGAAAATTTTGTAACCATTTTATTTTTTTACCCGGGACAGGATTTGAATGAGTGGACCTTTAGTTACCATGTTGCCATAAAAGCTGTAAAGTCCATCCTCTCTGACCTCCCTAGAGCAACAACCTCCCTAAAAAAACATGTTTTCTTTCCTGTGGCGTCAATGCTGTAAGGAATTGATGTTTCCAGAATAACACCTCACTACAACAAACACATTTCTGTGTTCCCACGGGTGTTTTCTCCTGAGAGGCTGCACTGTATCTTTGATTAATTAGTAACAGTAACAAGCAATCTTACTTTTATTAAGGGTGTTTATTGATGAATTTATTTTACACGTTTTACACTCTTTTTTCAGATATATCTTGCAGTATATTTTGTGTTTGCTGATTTGGTGCTATTTGCTCAATTCTTGTACTACAACCTTTACTGGAAGAGGAAATATAAAGGTAACTGAAGTACTTACTATAGATACAGAAAAAGGGGATATTAGTTTGTTTTGGTGACCTTTATTCTAAGACTCTGAGGTCATCTTGTCAATGTTATATTGACCTTTGTAATTGCTTGTCTTTTGTTAGCTCACCTGGCTACGCCAGGGTGAGCTTTTCTGATCGATGATTGTCCGTCGTCCGTCAACATTTTGATTCAAATGACATCTCCTCTGAAACCTCTAGGCCAATGTTGATAAAACTATGCAGGAATGTTCCTTGCATGAAGCTCTACCAAAGTTGTTCAAAGAATTCCATTCCATGCAGAACTCTGGTTGCTATGGCAAAAAATAGGAAATACTTTAAAAATCTTCTTCTCTGAAACCACAAGGCCTAGAGCTTAGATATTTGGCATGTAGCATTGTCTAGTGGACCTCTACCAAGATTGTTCAAATTATGACCCCCGGGTCAAAATTGACCCCGCGGGTGGGCCCTTAGTTTTTGCATAGGAATATATAGGGAAAACTTTAAAAATCTTCTTCTCTGAAACCACAAGGCCTAGAGCTTAGATATTTGGCATGTAGCATTGTCTAGTGGACCTCTACCAAGATTGTTCAAATTATGACCCCCGGGTCAAAATTGACCCAGCGGATGGGCCCTTAGTTTTTGCATAGGAATATATAGGGAAAACTTTAAAAATCTTCTTCTCTGAAACCATAAGGCCTAGAGCTTAGATATTTGGCATGTAGCATTGGCTAGTGGACCTCTACCAATATTGTTCAAATTATGAGCCCCGGGTCAAAATTGACACCGCCCCGCGGGTCACTTAGTTTTGCATAGGAATATATAGGAAAAACTTTAAAAATCTTCTTCCCTGAAACCACAAGGCCTAGAGCTTAGATATTTGGCATGTAGCATTGGCTAGTGGACCTCTACCAATATTGATCAAATTATGAGCCCCGGGTCAAAATTGACCCCGCACCGGGGGTCACTTAGTTTTGCATAGGAATATATAGTAAAAACTTTAAAAATCTTCTTCTCTGAAACCACAAGGCCTAGAGCTTAGATATTTGGCATGTAGCATTGCCTAGTAGACCTCTTTAAAGTTTGTTATGCCCCTGGGGTCAAAATTGACCTTGCCCGGAGGGGGGGGGGGGAATCATTTGTTTTACAAAGGCGTATATAGGAAAACTTATTTGGTATATAACATTATCTAGTGATCTTCCACCAGGCAAGTGGACTTGTACCAAGGTGAGCGATATAGGGCCATCTTGGCCCTCTTGTTTTACTTTTTGTCCTAATTACCTATCACATCAAAGGGGATTATCTAGACTGGCATTCAGTCCTTACATTTACTAATTTGTTTTATGATTATTTGTCCATTCATTTCTTACTCAATTAACTCCCTTTGCTGCCAAATATGTAAGCTGTAGGTGATCGAGCCATGTTAGAATAAAAGGCAGAAAGTAATTTGCTTGGAGTTTTGATGTAATAAGTTGTCATCTAGCTTTGTGGCAAGGCTAGGTATATCAATTTCTTTAAAACATGACACTACTGGAGTACAAATTAAATATCTTACTCAACTGGTACTTCTCGATTGTAGTCACACAAGATAACTTATTGAACAGTAGTTACTATGAAGTCATAAAGCATTATGAAATCATCATTAGCCTTCTGGACTTGTACAGGTACAGCATATAGGTTTAATAGTGATCTGATATTGTTTATGGCTACCTTTCTCAAGTCGAGAAGTTACACTATATTTGAGGATATGGCATTTTGTTTGAAATTTTCATTTATTCATTACAAAATTACTGTATGTAAAAGTGGTCTGTTGTTGTGACATATATTTATCAAAACTTGATTTAATCTTTATGTATGGTACATCTGTATGTATTGATTCATTTATTAAATGCTTCATTGTTTTCGCAACATTCTTGTAAAGTTACCTCCCCTTACAGGGTATGTGCCTATACAGCCTAGTATACAGACGTCAGGGGTTCCTCAGGTTGTTCTCTGTATATCGGGAGCAGTGTTGTTAGTTTTACATAAGTCATTACAACTAGATTTCACATCTACGTCAGTTATTCGACATCCCGCAGGCAGATCTCTAATGTCAACTAATCTACAGTACCATATACATATATTCAATGTAAGTATATCTTAAACATAGTGTTAGCATAAATTTTTTGGATTTTTAATAAAATGCAGTGTTGTGGCCAGTGGGTATGTGAAGCGATGAATTTCATTATTTGAATAGAAAATCATGATGAATCAGTGGATCGAACCACCCTGGAATTCAACGAAAAATTAATGCCACACAAACATTAAACACAGCACTGCATGACCAAATACTCGGTGTGACTGGCGTTTTATCTGTGAAACTTTTGAATGAATTGAAGACAAAACCCTGTCCTTTATCAGTGACAAGCAGAGCCAATTTTATTTGTACAAATAACTGATTTCTAGGGGAGGTTTATCCATTGAGAAAGCAAATCATCCGTCCCTAGTGCCCCTAGATGCTCTTAAAACAGAATGTTTGATACAAGGAGGTGCTATAAATATCTCTACAGTTCTTCATGAATCCGCTCACTCTGCTGTCGCTTTTTGCTGGTTTATGCAGAACGTAAGTGAATATCTGACAAATGCATGAAAACAAAATTGTCTTGCCTCATATATTTTTGCAAGTTTCCAAGCTATTGATGTTCGTAAGGATTGTCACGTGAAATGTGAATGTCAGTTCTCTAACAGGTTGCTCAGGTCTGCATATTTCAAGTAACAATACCACTAACTCTGTTAATACCTAGTAATGATATGTATGCTGCGAGGAAAGAATCCATCAGGGGGTTCATACTTGTTTACATAGTATTTGTATTTTAAATGTCATAGTAATTAGTATCGTAATATCAGTAAAAATAGCTTGTACATGCCAACCTCTGCGAACGACACCTCCATAGAGCAACAAGCTCCCTTTAAATGACACATTTTCTTGCTAGTTGCATCAGTCAGAGAAGGAATCAACCTCTCCACAACAACACTTCTCCACAACAAACGCATTCCTGTGTGCCCTGGGGTGTGTGCTCCTGGCACATTGCACTGTGTATTCTTACATTTCCAACATTCTAGAACTTAAAACAAACATCACCGTCATCTCTTCGTATCCTTATAAACTCAAAACACCAGACACCGTTCGTTGAGCGATCCTAAAATTTGTGCCAGGTGAGATAAAAGTGCCAGGTGAGCTTTAACTTTTAAAGAATTCCGAGTGTTCTAAACCTGTGACTATGTGACTTACTGCTTTCAGAATATAGAAGACGAAGTTGGTTATGAAATAGATGTGGTGTATTGTATATTTTAGACATTTCCAGACCAGTGTTACTTTCTCTTTTCAGAATTTAGAGGATGAAGTTGGTTATGCAATAGGTGTGGTGTCAAGTATATTTTATACATTTTCAAGACTGGGACAGATGTGGAAAAACGTAAGTTCCTTAAGTTAATTATTGAACATCTTTGTACATAAAGCCAACATTTCTGTTGATCAGCAGTGTGGAATGGCATCCACACAGTGTTATCTGAATCCACAAAGGGAAGTCTTGAGTCAGTACATTTGCTTTACATTAGCAGTCTTCTAAGAAGGGAGACATGTGTAATTACAGTTTCAGCAAACATGAACATGTCAGTTTAGGTGAAGTTTTTATGAGATCAGATTTCCAAGGTCCTTATAAGTTCAACTGTGATGAGAGTCACACTGCATTATTTCTCCCTTCCTGATTTAGAAATTAGTTTTAAAAGTGATAAAGATTTTCAAGTTCTCACATTTTAAGTGTATAAATGCTGTTCATTTAATATATAATAATTATTTTGTTGATATTTTCATTTGTTTACGATACGTTTTACTACAGAAACCGTTATGTCTCAATTTCTTTATTGTATTACAGTATAAGAGAAAGTCTACAGATGGCTTATCAGTTCTAATGTTTATACTGGCTGTCATAGGAAACCTTACATACGGGTTATCAATACTGGTGCGACAATTAGATGCTAATTACGTCCTTAGACATCTTCCCTGGTTGATCGGCAGTCTCGGAGTTATCTTTCTTGATACTTCTGTATCCTTTTTTAACTGAAAATATTTTAGCCTGCTGGATCAGGTCAACAGTTTTTTTATTTTATATTCAGGATAATTTTTTGAGCGAAAGATTGCGTAAAATTTGTACTTACGTCCATATCAGTGTTGATCTGCTCTACTGGTACCTTTGTTTTAGCTCAGTTGCAAAAATGTTCTCTCAATTTATATGAATGGCTTTTCTTACAAGTCCGCGGCGGCTGTCGTGTAAATGGTGCAATTTCCATTACTCTAAGTACACATTATCAAATCTGAGGTTCAATGTTAAAGCTTAACACCAGAAAAAAATTTGCTGTTTATCTTTTCTTTTTTTGATGATTGAGAAATTGATAAGACATTATACATGTTTCAGTACATGAAACAATTTACTTCAGTGACTGTAGATAGTTCAGATTTATAATTCTACTAGCACCAGATAAGGAATCCAGTTACCCATATCTTTCAGCTCTGTTAGAATTCTTATTGTCCAAGATATCTCAAATTTTTTTTATAAGAGTGCTTTCCCTTTTACCATTACTTTTCAAATTCAAATTTAACATTCAAATTTGTTTTTCATTCTGAGTTGTATGCAATCAACAAAGTTTACTCCAAATAACCAGCTTTCACATACCATACACATCTGTTTCCCTGCTGCTGGTTTGTGATTCAGCCCTAGCGACTCAGTGAAGATTGGTCTCATCTTCTCATGATCTTAAAAGTTTGCTATTAAGTCAATAAGTTTTCACTAGAAAGTTTTTCACTAAACATACCTATGAACGATTTATGGTACCTTATAAACTAAATGATGGACACGTCCATTTTAGATATTTAACAAGGTAAGGGTTAAACTCCCATCTGCTGATAATACATTTAGATTGTGGTACCCATCTGTCTGTACTATTTTTTGCCGGTCTCAGGGAACCAGAGTGACTTAGTTATTTTACATATAATTGTTGTCTGTAGTCAAATTACTGCAAAAGTTTCTCTGTATTTACAGTGACTATAAAATTATATACTGAATAATGGGTAAATTTCGTGATTTGAGAGCATACAGACTTATTTGCGAATTTTTATGCCCCCCACAAAGTGGGGTGCATATAGCGTTGCACTTGTCCGTCCGTCCCCCGGTCCGTCCGTCCGTCCCCCCCCCCCCCCCCGTCCGCCCCCCCGAAATCTTGTGAACGCAACTCCTCTTAAACCGGATGGCAGATTTTGCTTAAACTTCCAGGGATGAACAACCTTAATGTGTAGATGGTAGTAAAGGAAGGAATTTTCGGCGACCAAATTTAACAGATTATGGCCCTTTGTTGATTTTTTTCACTATATACTATGTAGAAATTTTGTGAACGCAACTCCTCTTAAACCGGATGGCAGATTTTGCTTAAACTTCCAGGGAGGAACAACCTTAAGTGTAGATGGCGTAAAGGAAGGAATTTTTGCTGCGGCCAAATTTAACAGAATTATGGCCCTTTGTTGATTTTTTCACTATATACCATATAGAAATTTTGTGAACGCAACTCCTCTTAAACTGGTTGGCAGATTTTGCTTAAACTTCCAGGGATGAACACCTTAAGTGTAGATGGTAGTAAAGGAAGGAATTTTTGTTGCGACCAAATTTAACAGAATTATGGCCCTTTTGTTAAGTTTTTCACTATATACCATATAGAAATATTGTGAACGCAACTCCTCTTAAACCGGATGGCAGTTTTGCTTAACTTCCAGGGATGAACAGCTTTAATGTGTAGATGGTAGTAAAGGAAGAAATTTTTGTTGCACCAAATTTACGTTATGGCCCTTTGTTGATTTTTACTATATCCATATAAATTTGTTCACCAAATTTAACGTTTGGCCCTTTGTTGATTTTTTTCCTATATACCATATAAATAATTGAACTATAAATTTTACTTTGTAATTTAATTTAACATGTACATAAGGTTACCTGTAGATCATTTTAGGTATATGTACAGAAATAAAAGTGGAATGAAAGTTCCACTAAAATCTTACTCGATATGCTTGCTCTTTTTATGAGCACATCTGCACAGGGGGCACCGTGTCCTTTGGACACAATTCTAGTTAATTCCCGAAAGGAGAATTCCCGTATTAAATCTACGTGAAATGAATCTAAATCATGAGATTATTGAATTAGCAATGAGGGAAATTCGTGAATAAAAACGAAAATGAAATCATCCCAAATATTACCCAGTTTACAGTTCATGTAGATGCCATTACTTTAGTTTTCGCACGAGCGTTAACGTATATTTCCTTAACCGCATACTTCAGCTTCTAGTACAGTTTAAGCATTACGGGTCAAAGGATGATGAAGCTACATTACTGGCGAAAACTTTACCAGATAACAGGGATACAGATACTGAAGTACAAGTTCACGTGCAACGTGATCATGGCCGATCTATCAATTAGTTGTTATATTAAAGTGATATTATTTTTATTTGTCACACGCACTTTATATTGCTCTTGTTGTAGGTGTAGTATGCTCAAATGCAACAGAATCATGTCAGATTTATGTGTTAGTCATGTTATTGTGTATTCATGTGACATTAGTGTGATGGATTTTTCAGATACATTGTGATATGTTTATAGTGTTATGTTATATTATGTTAAACTTATGATTGTGTTTGATATATTATATGTTCATGTACTTGTATGTTTATATTGTCAAATTATGTTCATGTGCAATATGATCACATTGTATCTTAAAAATAAGTCATGTTTCTTAACGTTCATGTGCCATGTGATTATGTCCGGTCTGTAAGATTAGTCACATTTAACGTGACCTATATGTCAGATATGCACGTGTATGCCTATTGTCTACATTGTTTTTATCATTTTTCTGTGTGTCCTTTTACGATGTTTTAATGATTCATTTGCATTGTGGCATCTGTCATTGTTGATGTTATGGTACTGCTGTGTTAGATTTTATCATTTTTCAGATCACCTGAGAATGGAATGCTCATGGTGAACTATTGTGACCATCCTGTGTCCGTCTTCATCAGTTGTCAATATATTTCTTCAAATGACATCTCCTCTGAGACTGCTCGGCCAATTGTTTTGAAACTTAAGAGCAATCATCCTGGTTTTGCCCACTATCACATTCCTGAAATGAAGGTTATCCAGGCTGAAAGGTAACCTAAAGGAAAAACTTGAAAATCTCATCAGAAACTACTCTCCAGATTGAAAACTGATTTCACAGACATGCTTTCTGGGTGACTACTACTGAATTCCTTGAACTTTAATCTTCTCATCACGTATATAATATATTTTTAAGTGTTCTGTTCAGAACATGCACTTGTCTGTTCCAGCAAAAATACTCAATGTATTGTAATCACTATGTCTCAAGGGGAGACATCTTGTTTTACCCCTTGCTGTCCGTCTGTCTGTCTATGTTTCCACTCTTCATCTCCAAAACCCTTTGTAATATTTTCATCAAACTTTCAGGGAAGCATCAGTATGAAGTCTTATTGTGCATATTACAATTTGGTGTCATATAGTCAAAGGTCACGGTCACATGGGCCTGAAATGGGGAACAATCTTGTCTGCTCTTCATCTCCAAAACCGTTTGCCTTCAAAATGGCCTGAAGCAATTAGGAACTGGTAGTGCATGTTACAATTTGGTGTCGCACAGTCAAAGTCACAATCACAAAAACTTTAATTTCTAATTTTTTTTTTTGTTCTAGTCATCAACAAAAACCCCTTGTTGGATTTTCATCAAACTTTCAGGGAACCATCAGACTGAGTATGAAGTCTAGTTGGGCATATAACAATTTGGTGTCATATAGTCAAAGGGGCCAGAAACTTGAAAAAATTGTCTGCTTTTCGTCTTTTGTTGGATTTTCACCAAACTTTCAGGGAATCATCAGTATGAAACCTTATTGTGCATATAACACTTTAAGTCACAGGGGCTTGAAAAGATTGTGTCCGCTCTTCATCTGTAAAACCCTTAGTTGGATTTTTATAAAACTTTCAGGGAAGGCATCAGTATGAAGTCTAGTTGTGCATATAACAATATGATCTCATACTGTCAAAGGTCAAGGTCACAGGGACCTGAAACTTGAAAAATTTGTCCATTCTTCATCTCTGAAACCCCTATTTGGATTTTTATCAAACTTTCAGGGAAGCCATCAGAATGAAGTCTAGTTGTGCATATTACATTCCAATATAGATACAAACGTATATATATAATTTCACTATGACCTTTAATTATGGCATTATAAAAAAATTTGTTCTTGTTATTTATTTAAGATTTACAGTTATCTCCACATTTCAGATATGCTTTTAAGCTGAAAAACAAGTGTTCTCAGGGAGGATAATGGACATTTAATGAAAGAAAACAGTTTCCTATTAAGAACTGAAGAATGATTGATTGTGATATCATGTCACTTGGTCAGTGTATTGTTGATAAGCTATGCATCACCCTTATTGGGTTTGAGGTCAGTGGGTTTATGGTTATAGTTGCTTTGGGTGGGAGTCTGAGAGGGAGGAAAAAACAATAGTCTAGTTGCCCTCTTATTTCACATTTGAAAATGTGTGTTAAGCTTGAAATAACCTCTCTCTTCCATTACAACTACATGTCAAAGGGTATCATGTCAGTAATTCTAACTATGTCCACATGCCTTTATGACCTTCAAAATCTGTTGACTAGTCATAACATGATGTGGTCATGAGCTAGTGTGACATAATGTGTTCATGAGCTAGTGTGACATAATGTCAAATGTGTTCATGAGTTAGTGTGACATGATGTCAAATGTGTTCATGAGTTAGTGTGACATGATGTGTTCATGAGTTAGTGTGACATAATGTCAGATGTGTTCATGAGTTAGTGTGACATAATGTCAAAAGTGTTCCTGAGTTAGTGTGACATGATGTCAAAAACACTTGACATGTAAAATGTTTATCACCAAGTCAATATACCTCCTGTACAATACTACATTCCTGAAAGCTGTGGTAATGCAAGATCTGTCTGTTGGAATGATATTACCCTGGTTAAAGTTATATTACCCTTGAAAATGGCCATATTGAGTTAAGGTTAATAATGATGCTGAAAACACAGTACATGTAGATGCTTTTAAAACATGCAACAAATGTGTAACGTGTTATTTCTCTTAATGACAGATATGAACTATAATGTACATAAGAAAGGTCGGGAGTTTTTGACCAGGAAAATCACAAAACGTTTTCACAGATTTTCTCTATATTCAATAGGAATAAAACTGTTGAATGCCATTGTTGGGATTCAAACCAATGACTTCAGCTTAAGATTCCAATGCTCTACCCCAACACCACAGCATCTCCTTCATATATTTTGATTTCGACTTTGACAATGTTTGGTTTTTTTGAGTATAAGTTATTGGTATAAGTTCATAAAATGTTATGGTCACTTTGAAAAGTAATATCACTTTAACCAGAAAGTATAGAGATTTATCTACCTTACAATAATTATGTACATACTTTAATGTTTATTTATGAACTTTGCATTGTAAAACATAATATAGTGCACTAATGTAAAAGCCTCGTCTTTTTTTTTGCGAAGTTTTTATTTTTCGCGAATGAAACACTTTGTGAATTTATCAAAGTTGCTAAAATAACAAACAAACAATAATTATATATAAAATTGTGCTCACTTGCGAATTAAAAAACCTTGTGATAAATTGAAAATTGGGAAATCGTGAAATAAGCAACACACGATCATAAAGACTTAAACAGTTCAACTTTTCATTCTTGGGATATCTAGGCTGTGACATGTATACTGTACATGTACATTTGTGTGCAAATTGCATGTTGAAGACATCCTTCTTTATCTTTTAGCATTTTTTACTCAAATGATATCAGACTATTTCAGTAGTACATGTATATTCCTTGCATATGCATTCTTCAAGAGTAAAAAGAACTGGTCTGTGTAGACATAAATCTTTTGTGTAATATGTATCAGTATATGATATATTCATTAGTGCCAGATACTTAGGGATCGGGTTACATGTTAAGTAAACTTACATTTTCGTTTAAACTTGTTTTTAAAGTGAATTTCATATGTTTTAAACATGTTGTTGTATTGATTAAAATCAAATGTTATCATTTATAGCCAGCAAACTGAGCTAGACTCAAAATAGTGGGCAGTATTGTTTGTATACATGTACTTTGTACATGTATGTATATTGTACATGTATATTCCTTTTGTTAAATTTTCTCCTATAACATTTTAGGAAGTTTTAGAACTTTTTATTGCTCCTCCAGGATTTAATTCAATGTTACTTTTTTTAATTTTTGCCTTTTTCTGGTAAAACATTTACCACTGTGCACATATTTTATAACTTTTATACGAATAACAGCAATACTTGATTTTCATTTCTGTTACATTTTAAAGATTTTTCATTTTAGAATGGACATGGTAGTTATTACTGGTTTTATGATCATACTGGCTTAGGAATCTTGTTATATTTGTCTCATTGTCATTTGGTTATCATAAAAACATTTTAAAAGTCAAAAACTTGGATAAACTTTTAATTGATAAATCTTCCACAACTCTCGGGTGACATTTGAATTTCTGTAACATATGACAATAACTTGGATTTTTACACCCAACATGTGCAGACTCTATCAGGAAAATACATGTTCATGCCTTTTTTATTTAGGTAATTTTCACTGCCCAGCCTTCTAGGTAAAAGGTTATGACCTTTTGCAGAAATTGTTTTAGTTCAGATATTACCAAAACCAAGTGTTTATTAAAGCCAGTTCTTTTCTTCTCTAGGTTTGTGTTAACAATTTCTGTTCAGATCATTTTGAGTTTACTTAGTGGAACATTTATACCACCATTGACTTCTTTTATTTACTACAGACAACTAAAACTCTTGGATTACTTTAAAGTCGCAGGATCACTTTGAATTTACTAATATAGAAAAATTAATTCAGTGATGGGATAATGATATAACCATGTTCTATTCACTCTAAAAAAATGTTCACACATGCCTTTCTTTCGTGTTCAGGTGACATTTCTTCACAAAAAAGAGTAGCCAGAAAGTTAACTTATTTTTTGCAATGTCATTGAAGAAAGATGCAGTGTTATATTTCAAACATGTACTTGCTGATCTAAAAAGCAAAGTTAGGAATATGTTTTTGGTACAGCTAAAGGTCATTTCTGCCAGTGAGACATCTTTCTTGGTAAAATAAGAGCTACTTGTAATTGTGCTCCAGGGACTTTAATGTAAACATTTAGATTGAGATTCAATATGTTGATACATGTTCTGTGAAAGCACTTACTTACATCATTATGTGTGTAATTTTGACCATTTGTTACCGTAAGATGAGAGAGCTGGTCATTTTGATATTTCTTCAGTGTACCGGTACTTTTAATTTCTCTTTAGATTAAAATGTTTTATCAGTCCTGTTGTGTACACAATATTTTATGGTTTATGTAGTGAATACTCACAGATTTACTTTTTGATTTTATATATAATCGGTATGTAATGTGACATACAATGTAACATTATGATTAATGATTGGTGCTGTATTGTATACTATGTACAGTAAGTTGTTAATGTTAGCACTAAAGAGAAGAAAAATACAATCGTTGGTGAAGAGAAGCCTGTTCTTTGATATTTTTTTCAACACATATAAGTCAGTGTCAAAATTTGTACCATATGGTAACATGGCTTTGCAGTCAAAAGTAAGATCCCTTTGCACCACTCTGCAAGCCCAACAAGCCCATAAAAGCCTTTGTGTGCTATTTAGGACCACTCACCATCAGCCCGTGTGTCTGTCAATCACTTCTTTCGATTCTTGTCTGAAACCACTTAGCCAATGTTGCATGGAATGTTCCTTGTATGAAGCTCTACAAAAGTTCAGAGAATTGCATTCCATGCAGAACTCTTGATTGCTATAAAAACAGCTATTTGGTGTGTGGTCCTCTTTTACAATCATTTAGATTATGTGCCTGGGGTCAGAATTGGCCCTGTCTCAGTGCTCAATTGTTTTATATAGACTTAAAAAGTTTTCCGTTGTCCAAAACTGTAAAATGATGGCCGTAGATAGGTCGAATTCAGCCACATCTCTGTGTAATAATTTTACATAGACTTTTATAGGACAAGTTTTGAAAATGATCTCCATAATTGCAGCGTCTAAAGTTAAGATAGTTTCAGTTTTTGTGTTTCTGGTATTTTCCATTTCCACAAAAGCTAATGGGGCTTTAAAGTAGCAAACATTCATGAAATCGTTAGGGCTTGAATTAGTGCAACTGAACTTGATTTCACCATTGGCAGTTCATTAATGATGCTATTTTATAAACTTGTAAGCATGTAACCATGAATCAGATCATCTAATCATGCAGAATGACATGTCTGATCAAACCAAACCAGCTGATCTGACATACGTGATATATCAGAAAAACATAGGAGTTACTGAAGATAAATATCAGTCCAAGGATAGGAAGGATTTAGTCTATTTCGACGTTGAAGCCAGCGAGATAGTTTTTGAATGAGCACTTTCTTCTGAGGTTTGAAAACTATAAAAATATAAGATTCAAAACACTGGTCAAACTGGTGAGCTAAAATGAAGTGAGCTAGGAAGGATTATAAAATTTATTGATCTGTTATATAAAGCATCAATTATTGTAGTTGTGCTGATGGAATAGGTGACACGGGACATCAGTTGCTAGTGGTGCAGTCATAGTGTCAGTTACATTACCTTCTAAAGCATTACCGGTGTAACGTTGTTGCTGAGGGGGGTCACTTTATTAGCTCACCTGAGCTATTTTGATCGCACGTTGTACGTCTGTTAACATTTTCCTTCAAACAACATCTCTAAAACCACTAGGCCAATGATGATATAACTTGGCAGGAATGTTCCTTACATGAATCCCTTTCATTGTTGTTAAAAAAATTCCATTCCATGAAGAAATCTGGTTGCCACAGCTCAGTAGGAAAAACTTTTACTGTCTATAGAAATCTTCTCAAGAACAGGAAGGCCTAGAGCATAGATATTTAGCATGTGGCATAACTAGTGGACCTCTACCAAGATTGTACAAATTGTAACCCCTGGGTCAAAATTGACCCTGCACAGGGGTCACTTCTTTTTACATAGGCTAATGTAGGAAAAACATAACAAATCTTCTTCTCTGAAACCACAAGGCCTAGAGCTTAGATATTTAGCATGTGGGATGACCTAATGGACCTCTACCAAGATTGCTCAAATTATGATGGGAGGGTCAAAATTGACCCTGTCTGGGAGTCACTCGTTTTATAAAGACTTATATAGAAAAGACTTTAAAAATCTTCTCTGAAACCTCAAGGCTTAGAGCTTAGATATTTAGCATGCTGTATTGCAAGTGGACCTCCACCAAAATTATTCAAATTATATATAGAACCCACGGCTCAGAATTGACCATGTGCAATGGTCTCTTGATTTTACATAAGCTCATTATAGGAAAAACTTTAAAAATCTTTATTTCTGAAACCACAAGGCCTAGAGCTTAGATATTTGGCATGTAACATTGCCTAGCTGACATATTCCAAGAATGTTCAAATCATGTCCCCCAGGTCAAAACTGACCCTTTCTGCTATTGATGACCTTGTATTATAGCCAATGGTAGCCAGGTGAGCAATATTGGGTCAACATGGCCCTCTTGTTTTATATAGGCTTTGAAAGGAAAAACTTGAATAGAAATTCCTTTGAAACCACAAGGCATAGAGCATAGATATTTGGCATGTAGCATCACATAGTGGCCCTTTACCAAGATTGTTTAAATCATGACCTTGGGTTGAAATTGACCAGGCCTGAGGGTCAATTAATTTATCATAAGCTCATATAGTGAAACTTAAAAAATCTTGTCTAGAACCACTAGGACCAGAGCATAGCTATTTGGAATATAGCATTATGTACTGGACCTCTATGAAGCTTGTTCAAATCAGAATCCCCAGGTCAAGATTGACCTTTTCTGCCTTTGATCACCTTGTAATTTATAGCAAATGTTAGCCAGGTGAGTAATATAAGTCCATATTACCCCTCTTGTTATATATATAAAATCAAAGGAATGAAAGTGCTGGAGGGTCGATTGTCTCTGAACAACACAGACTGTACACATACGTATGTAAATATCAGGGCAACCCGTACATGAGTAAAGTTATCAACAAACTGGAGACACAAATGTCCACAGAGTTTGACCTTTAACCATATGTGTAAACTTTACTTTTGATAGGAACCCATGTGCTTACCTTTTTGCTTCAGTGACTACATGTATGTTCAACTACCCTATAAAGTATCATAGCTGTGAATGGTAACTGAGAAGTGGATTTTTACAAACCTGAACTGAAAATTCAAAGTTTGCACAACTTTTAATGTCATTCAAAAGTTATGGGATTTGCCCATAGGGTTGAGTGTATTGTGTCAATAATACAAAATAAATTCCTATCCTAAATTGTAGGCAAAAACTGAACAATGAGCAAGATCAAAGAAGACACAGAGTAAATTAATAACTAAACAAGAAAACAGTGATACAAAGTATCACAGCCGGCCCACAAACAAAACTGACATGTAAATATTCTAGAAATTGGTGATGATTGATATTGAGGCATGGCCCAAAAGACCAAGGAAACCAATTCTGGTTGTACAAGCAAAACCTGACACGACTACTGACTGAACTTTACTGTTATCGAATAATATGTATACAGTATGTCTTATTAACATTATCCTTATAAGTTTGACATGAATGAAGTTTTCTATGATTATTTGCTGTAAAACATTTAAAATGGTTTAAAGTCTTAAAATTATAAGTAAAACAGAGGAAAAATGTAAAAAAACTGTATCAGATGGGTTTCAAACCCCGCCCCCCCCCGCAGAATCAGCGCAATTTCAATTTCCAGCATCTTACCAATTGCTCTATGTCCGACCGACAATAGAGTTCTAGGTAAAAATCGAGTTCTTATAAATTTGTATGTCCAAGCCGCGCCCGCATTAATAGTATTTACGATTAATTACACATTTAAAGAACAATAACGAAATAATATTATTCTATTCTGAAATGTTTTTAAATTATTTAGATTTATTACTATATAATTTTGAAAACGAAATCGCTTATAATGTCTAACAACTGTTTATATAGAACTACTTGTTTGTATGTTGTGCGCCCGCCCCGAAGCCCTTGTTCGGTATACTCTGTTAACTTTGGCTCGATTTTAGCAATCGACCCAAAAATCATTTAGTGCTATATATACTACTGTACAGTTTTACTTACTTTAAAGCACTACAGTACACAAAAATATTTACACAAAATACAGCAGCTATATACTAGGCCATTGATGTACAGAGTGATCATGATCTGCACCACTGCAAAATATGACTAGGGCAAGTGTTAATATGTTATTAAATAATAAGTTTTGCATGTATTATGTTCAGTTTATCTTTTCAAAAATGTGTGAAATACCCAATGTACATACATTATGTTACAATGACTGTCCAGGGGTCAATTCTGTCATTGAAATACTGTTACTGAGTGTTGAGTGAATATAACAGGGTGACCAATTTAGTGTTGATATTAAAGGATTAAGACTTATTTGCTCTCTGGGAGAAGTGAGATATGTTCTCTGGTAATTAACTGTTAAACTGCTTAAAGTAATTCTTTGGTGAACTCAGAACTGTGCAATTTTTTTTATTCTTTATCCAGGCATACAGTATGAAAGAAGATGTCAGAAGACCTCTGTTTTACCTGTTGAAGCTGAAGACCCAAGTGTGGACCAAAGGTAAATATGCACTTTATTTATAAAAGGAAAACTTAATGTCAGAATCAGACATCATCTCTGTAAAGGTTTATGGGATTGATTTGAAAACTTCAAAATAAAGTGTTCAGTGGTATGAGTGAGTTAAGTTACATAACTCTTGAAGGTGAAGTACATTTGAAAGTTGCAATTTAGAATGGGTCTCCTTGAATTACTTTGGGGCTATGCCCAGGATCAACCATCAGTTTCCAAAATATTTACCTGTCAGTTTTGTTTGTTGGCCGGCTATGATACTTTGTACCACAATTTTTCTTGTTTGATATAGAATAAAGTAGAAGGTGGACAGATGGATCCGAGTCTGTTTTGAAAAATAAAAGCAGTGTGAGAGATAACTATATTTGACTGCACAGTATTCAAGTAATTACTTTTCAGTACTTATATGGTGCTAATCAGGGTAAATACAATGTAGTACCTTTTTAATTTAAAGTTTTAATTAAGTCATCTTGAATACAATCAAAGGTATTGACTTGAAACTTAGAATTTATGTAATATCAGCCACTCATGTTAGAATTGTAAATAATGAATGTTTTAATATGTTCACTTTTTTAACCTCTTTCACCTTTGACTTGAATTTATATTACAGTAAAGTCATGAAGTACTGTTATTATAGTGCTAAATGACTAGCACTCTGACACTAAAAATCTGTTAATATTATTGGATATACCGGTAGTGCTAAATGTTTAGCACTTTGATACTAGAGAGACTATTAACATGATTGGATATAGTGCTAAATGGTTAGCACTTTGACACAAGAGAGACTTTATTATTGTCACGATCGTACCTCCTCATATGCCACCAGTAATGGTTTTCCAGGAAGCATACTTGAGAGTGACTCATTAAGCTTCAAGCTTTCTTCACAATTAAGCTTAAATAAATTAGAATAAACTATAGACTAAGATTATATGGGGACATATTTGGCCTCATACTATGGGAACTGTTTTGATTTTTGACAGATTTATGCCCCTTTTTAGCTTAGATTTCTTAAAGTTTTTATATAGTCCAATATCTTAGATACAATCCCCATAACTCAATTTTGATTTTTCAACAGACTTGTGCCCCTTTTTAACTTAAATTGTTAATTTTTTGTTAAGTTGTATATCTAATGGATACTACTTTAAGTTAAAATGCTTCTTTTACTTTCAACATCTACACCAGAATACTCTAGCGTTTTCTTATAATACATTATCAGGTGAAATGAAACGGAGGTTTACCAGTGGTTTACTTACAAGTTGTTGTGAAGAGGCAGAGTACAGAGTGGTCTTTGAGGTTCAGTCACGAGTGAATCGGGCTCTTTTGGTTGACCAGTGGCTTATTCATCTTGACACATATGCAGTCACAGGGGGACATGCTCACCGTAGATGTTGCAGGTACTGTATAGTTGTAGTTAATTAACAAAAGATTAAATAACAATTGAAAATTAAGGTTATTTGTGTAATAATATGATGCTGTATGTACTGCAGGTGTATGTGTTTATACTGATATATGCTGTCGAATCAGGGAACGAAGACCTGAAAACACTGGTCATAGTTTACAAATGGTGTTAATTCACATGTGCTTTTACTTATGCGTACATTTTTCTTTATTATGACTTTATAGTCTGTGATCATAAGCACATTTTGTTAGGCTGTATTTTAGTTTGCATAGTGTTGATACATCAACTGCTTGTTGTTATGTATTTTTTATTTGACAATTATAGTGCTGTATGAATTCATTATTTCAATCAGCAAAATATAAATATGTTACATTGATAATTAAGATTTGAGTTTTAAATACCGGTAAATATTGTTAAAAAATAAATAAATGTAGTTTGGTATCTCTATGCTGCAGCTCTGTAATTTGATATAGAAAACACACGAAAACTGAAGAATGAAAATTTAGTAATACCAGAATAAGTTAAATACAAAGCTATAAGGGTGATTAACATATAAATACAAATAAAATAAGAAAATTAAAACATAAAACTAAAAGACAAGGTTGTGTTATATTAGTATAAATAGTAAAATAAAATTATTTCTTTGAATATCGGTAAAGTATGCAAACTCATTCTTTGACCAAGAATGAGGTAGGTTTATTTCAGTAAATAAAACGGCATGAAAAGTTTTACTGTAACTTACAGTTTATTTAGGACAATGTGACAGTGACCTTGTAGAAGATTCCAAACGTTAAAAATTCATTGGAAAGACAGATTAAATTAACTCTTTTTGTAATTAGGAAAGGCCTGTCATGTTTTTTTTCCCCATTTTGATTTGTCACAAAATATTGGATTTAGCGTCAATTATAACTGTCGACCGTAAACAAAGAAGGAAACTCTACATAATTGAAGAAAACATCTGATTTTAACTATCAGAGTTTGTATGTAATATTGATTTTTATGAACAATTCACCTTTAAGTTTTAGTTTTTGAGATATCTAGATGCAGCTGTTGTTAAAACTTGTTGTGTTTGAATCCCTAATTACAAGTCAGCACACAACATTGACTGCTCTACATGTCATTTGTTAAGTAAAACGATTTTAGCTTAAGCTAGTTTATATAGATCTGATACAAGTATTACTGAGTATTACTATTATTATTATTATTATTTCTGAGTTACAAGTATTTAGGGTAACTGACTGTTCAAAGGCAGTGACCCGAGATTCAGTCTTTTACTTTATTATGTGCTTGTTCTGTGCATTGAGACATGGTTTTCTGTCTGTGATGGTCATAATACTAATCTCTTGTTGCACTTCAAAAATCATTTGAATCATTTTGATCATTATAGTATTTTATCAAATAAAACCTGCAAAATAGATATTGGAAAAATAGTAACTGAAACTGACATAAAACTGTCTGGAGTCTAAAACTTAAGTCAATAAGACAGATAGGGTTGGCATATATGGATACATTGTATTTAGTGGGCAGCTTAGGAATGTACATGCAAAGTCCTGTTTTCATTTAACTGTAAATAAAGCTATACCCATTAAGTTTTTTTTTTTTTCATTTTGTTTCAGGTAAACTGAGACATTTTTCAAGATGCAATTAGTACTCCCCTGTTCCATGCTCCAAAGAATACGAGAGACACCTCTTTGTTATTTGCCTCTGCCGCAGAAACAAAAAAAGAATCCTTTCAGAAAGTAAGTCTTTTTTCAACACAAAAATAGTGAACATTTTTGTCGAGTCCACTGGCGGTTGGTTGACATAGTTGTCACTTTGGCAGTTTTGTGTATGTGCGTGTGTCTGTCAGTCCAGATGAGCTTGTCCGAGCTGTAGTTACCTCATGCATTGGATTTTGAATTGACTTCACATAATTGTTCACCACAAATTAGGACAGAGTGTCATGTGCAAGGTCTGTAGGTTGAAGGTCAAGGTCACTGTTGGAGACCAAAGGTCAAATTAACATATAATACTTTGTTTGGCAGTAACTTCCATATACATGAAAGGATTTTGACATGGTTGTTCACAACAATAAGATGGTGTGTTGGGAGAAAGACCCAGGTCCATAGCTCAAAGTATTAGTGAAAAAATGTAGGTGCTAGAGTGTAAATATAATTAAATGTATATTGCAATTTTTGGGTAATCAGGGGCCATAACTCTCTAAGTAACCATCTTATCAAGCCCAATAATCAAACGCATACAAGATCCTACGGTCATACACATTCTGTGTAAAAATGATTAAGATTAGTCAAGAAATGAAGGTGCTAGAAAGTAAACATATTTAAATATTGCATTTTATTTGTTAAATTAAGGGCCATAACTCAGGAAGTTTTGACTCAATCAAGCCCATAATCGAACTTGTCCGAGATCTTATAGGCATACACATTCTGTGTATATATGATTAGGATCAGTGATGAAGTGTAGATGATGGAGTGTAAATAAACTAAATGTTGATGGACAATTGCACGACAGATGACGGACAGCGACGGGAGACGACAAGCAGGCGATCACAATAGCTCACCTTGAGCACTTTGTTCTCTGCTGAGCTAAAAACCAAACAACAGTCAGATGCAATGATTGGAAAAATTACTTCACAATAATTATCACGTTATGTCACAAATAATTCATGAGAGTTGTCTGTCACAGAAGGGTTCAAGCAAGGTTTTCTAGCATGGGTAAAATAATCAGAAATCGTTGTTGAATTATGACGCATGAGTTTATCATCCGTTTCAACCATATTTCAGTCATTTATACAGCCAGGCAGTTTACCTAACCATTGTTCCTGGGAAGAACCAGTACTAGACCCCTATCCTCCATAAGAAACTGCCACAACTTTCTCACATAATGAGACAAAATTGGTCAGTAACAGGGCTTGAATTCATGTCCCTCAATCTATGAGAGGTTACAGTGTTTCAAGTCAGCAGCACTGGGCACTCGACCACGTAGACAGTTGATCTGATATGCAAAGAAACAGATTTTAGTTTATAGGGGACAATTCAAATCAAAATTTTTTTTTTATCTTAAGTATAATAGAAAACACAACACTTGCTTTCATTGAACAGCCCTCAATAGTTTGCATTTAGGGTCTGGAATAATTGTCCCCTAGGTAAAAAATGTTATACCACTTGGGCATTTAAGTGGGGGTATACGGTAGATTATAAAGAAGCTGCATCCTTAGGGAGTCTGATATGGATAACTTGTCCAAATTTTAAACAATTTTGTACATTTTCTACAGCTTGCATTGATGATATTATTAAAGTTAGACAGAGAGGTGTTGATGACTGGAAGCACGTTCCTGTCGCAAATTATGGAGGGAAGAAATACTTCCTACATAGTTATGTATTTACTTCTGGGGTGTAATTTATGTTGCGGAGATTGTATCGTGATTATGTTGGATCAGAAATTTAAGCAAGATATACAAGTTCTAGTGTTTTTCATCTTTTAGAAAGTTGTTAATTTACGCATTTTTCTTCATTCTTCCAATTTTCCAATATTAGCTTATTTATAGAGCTTTTATATGTTACCAAATTTGGTGGTGCCTAGTGATGTTTCTGTTTGAATTGACTTTGTATTTCACTTCTCTTCTGAGGTTTCACTGCCACAACATTACAACGTTTAGTTTATAATTATTAATTTACTTATCAAACGTTGAATATCAAAATGGTTCATACATGTAATTGTGAAGTATAGATGCTGCTAACATGGTAGTTGTGGCAACAAACAAAAGGGTAACACATGGAAATAAATCAAGGGGATTCTCTTAGGACTGTAAACTATACAAAGAGGATAATAAAGTTATTGTCTTATTCCACATGCTATCATCATTTTCCTGTGTGAATCTGATTCATTGTAATCGTTCATCTTTTTAACTCGAGAATCAAACTATAATAATTAATGTTTCTCCCGGAAAATATTCCAAACAGTGCTGGAAAGCTCTCTGAAATAAACAGACTTAGCTAATCACAGAATTGTCAACAGAACCCAGGTTACTCTATAAAATATTCCAGGCCATGCTAAAATCTGTAGGAGACATTGTCAAAAATTCCAGCCGTTGAAGATATTCTGGACTATGTTGGGACTTAGTACTCTGAAATGTGATATCTAGTTTTGTGCTTCTGTATGGGTTTTCTCAGTAGGTATGGAAAATACTGGTTCATACTCAACGCATTTAATTTGGAATTTAATAGATATTTTATTATAGTTGAACAATGAAGTTACTCTTGTCCTAAAAGAGAATGTTCATACACATAGCACATGGTTTCTCATAGCAGGTGTCAGCATTCGATGTTAAAATACATCTAGATATTGAAATGATTGCACACAACATATATTTCATTAATGCATATGGCATTATGAAAGTGGTTCAATCAGTGAGTCTGTCCTGCATGAGGCAATGAAATGTGCGGCATATCTCATGTTCCAGAAAGGATTTGGGAGTATGATGGGTCCAGAGATCACTGTGTCACTGGACTTGTGTATAATCCAGAGCCAGATAGGACAATTAACGTATCTTCAAACATTTTGATAGTTTAGCTATATGTGTATCAAAATTAAAAAAAAAAAAATATTGAGCAAATTAAATTAACAAATTAAAACAAACACAGAAAAATAACAAAGGCATCACATTCCAGTATAGTCCCAAAAAATGTTCATGTAAAGGCTTAATTCATGGAAATATCTGCGTGGAATCAATTTCAGTCTGGGCTTAAATATTCAAGTGGTAGTATTGAAACTCTTCCTAAGCTTTTCTGGGTAGGGTTAGACCATATTACATCAGAAACATTTTCCATCATAGTGTGGAACATTTGCCAGGGCACACGGAGATTTTGTGTTATGTGTAATAATACAGACAGACAATGATTACAATGAATCAGATCCTTTCAGATAAAAATCAAAGATGGCATTTAGTAGAATGCACCGACTCTCTTGCTCTCTTTGTGCATAGTCTGTCAATGACTCTGTTCTATTCAGTAGACTACTATAAATGATAATAAGTCTTTCTTTAATGTTAAGTGACTGTTGCTCATATACTTATTAGTTTTATATCAAGCCGCATTTTTATTCAGTTGTAATTGTGTACCAATAGAAAAGCACTATATGAATGAACGAAAATGGGAAAATTGGAAGATGAATGAAAAGACACATAAATATGAAAAACACGTAAACTTGAATGATCTCGCTTAATTCCCGATAAAACACAATTGCAATACAATTTCCACAACATAAATCACACCCCAGAATTAAATATATAACTATATAGGAGGTCTTCTTCTCTCTGTTATTCGCGGAAGAACGCACTATGAGTCGTCCACATCACTCTGTCTGAATTAAAAAATATAATCAATGTTATCTGTAGAAAACCATCATAATGGTTTAAAGCTTGGACAATTTATACATATCAGACACAGTACGGAATTCCATTTACGACATAACTCATTTGTAATTATTCAGAAAATAATTCACTATCCACCACAAAACTGATGTGGTAAAATAGAAATAGCTACTAGTTAACCACTTTCTTCATGTGAGTGTGAAGATAGATTTTCAATTCATCTGCATTGTCTGGCTACATACCAAAATCTGTTTCCTTGCATATCCAATCAACTGTCTCCGTAGTTGAGTGGTCAGATTCGCTGACCTTAAATCACCGTAACCTCGCACAGATTGAGGGACATGGATTCAAGCCCTGCTACGGACCAATTTTGTCTCATTATGTGAGAAAGTTGTGGCAGTTTCTTATGGAGGATAGGGGTCTAGTACTGGTTCTTCCCAGGAACAATGGTTAGGTAAACTGCCTGGCTGTATAAATGACTGAAATATGGTTGAAACGGGTGTTAAACTCATACCTCAAAATTCAACAACGATTTCTGATTATTTTACCCATGCTGGAAAATCTTGCTTGAGCCCGTCTGTGACAGACAACTCTCATGAATTATTTGTGACATAACATGATAATTATTGTGAAGTAAGTTTTCCAATCATTGCATCCGACTGTTGTTTGGTTTTTAGCTCAGCAGAGTACAAAGTCCTCAAGGTGAGCTATTGTGATCGCCTGCTTGTCGTCTTCCGTCACTGTCTGTCATCTGTCGTCCATTGTCCATCAACATTTAGCTTATTTACACTCCATCACCTACACTTCATCACTGATCCTAATTATATTTACACAGAATGTGTATGCCTATAAGACCTCGGACGAGTTCGATTATGGGCTTGATTGGGTCTAAACTTCCAGAGATGTGGCCCTTAATTTAACAAATAAAATGCAATATTTAACCATGTTAACATTTTAGCATCGTCATTTCTTCAATTATCTGAATCATTTTTACACAGAACAGTATTGCCATGAGATCTTCGATGATTTTGATTATTGGGCTTGATTAGATGGATACTTGGAGAGTTATGGCCCCTGATTTGACAAAAATTGCAATATTCAACCATGTTTACACTCTGGCACCTACATTTCTTCACTTATCCTTTGAGCTATATACTTGAGTCTTGCTCTAAACACATCATGCCATTGAGGTGAATGACCATGTCAATAAGAAATCCTTTTTAACTCAGCTATTGTGATCACCTGATGTCTGTCATCATCTGTCGTCTGACATCATCTGTCATTTTGGTTTGTTTACAGTCTCCAGCACCAACATTTCATCAAGGATCCTAATCACAGAATATGTATGCTTAAATAGAATCTTGCACAAGTTCCATTATGGGCTTAGTTGAATCCATACTTTCAGAGTTATGGCCCCATGCTTTAGGGAAAATGCAATATTTAACTGTATTTTCACTCTAGAACCTTTGTGTTTTAATCTTAATCATATTTACAAGGAAATTGAATGACCATTGGATCTTGCATAAGATTGATTATGGGCTTGATCTGATTCAAACATTAAGAGTTATGGCCCCTTACATGTATTTAAAAAAAGTTACAATATTTATCAATGTTTACACTCTAGAACATTCATTTCTTCTGAATTCTACTCATATTTAGATAGAATGTATACGGCCAAAAGATCCCAAATGAGTTGTATTATGGGCATGATACAATTCATACTTTGAGAGTTATGGCACCTGATGTTATAAAATTGCAATGTTTCACTATGTTAGTAGTTCTAATAAGAGCTCTGGTTGCTATGGCAATAAATATGAAAAAAAGTGTAGAACCTTCTTTTCAAACACTAGAAAGCCTGTTCACAAAGGTTTCTATAGGAAACTTTCTCTGAAACTTCAGGGCCCAGAGCTTAGATATTCGGCATGTAGCATTGATTTGTGGACCTCTACCAAAATTGTTAAGAGATATATGTCTTAAACTGAAAGAGATATCTGTTTAACATCATCTGAGAGATATCTCCCTATTTGCAAGATATCTCAAAGTATCAAAGGATGGATGATTGTCCATTGTCCGTCAACATTTTGCGTCGAACGACATCTCCTCTGAAACCACTGGGGCAATATTTATGAAACATGGAAGGGATGTTCCTTGCATGAAGCTCTATCAAAATTGTTCAAAGAATTCCATTCCATTCAGAACTCTGGTTGCTATGGCAACAAATAGGAAAAACTTTAAAAACCTTCTTCTCTGAAACAACAAGGCCAAGAGCTTAGAAATTTTGAATGTAGCAATTATTTGTCTAGTGGACCTCTACCAAGATTATTCAAATTTTGACCCCTGGGTCAAAACTGACTGAGCCCGGGGGGTCACTTGCTTTTACATAGGCTTATACAGGAAAATCTTAAAATCTCCTCTAAAACCACAAGGCCTAGAGCTTAGATATTTAGCATGTAGCATTGCCTAGTGAACCTCTACCAAGTTTGTCCAAATCATGACCCCTGGGTCAAAATTGATCAAGCCTGGGGGATCACTTGATTTCAAATAGGCTTATATAGGGAGGGAAAATTTAAATAAAAACAAAAGTCCCACAGGCAGAGCTTAGATATTTGGAATGTTATTAAGTATTGTGTAATGGACCTCTACGAATTATGTTAAAATCATGACCCCTTGTATGATATACATTGTATGATATACAGGTGAGCGATATAGGGCCATCTTGGCCCTCTTGTTAGCTCACCTGGCACAAAGTGTCAGAATAAGCTATAAGGATCGCTCACCATCAAAATTGACCCTGGTCACTTGGTTTTTCATAGGCTTATATAGGAAAAACTTTTAAATTGTCTTCTCTGAAACCACAAGGCCTAAAGCTGAGATATTTAGCATGTAGCATTGCCTAGTGAACCTCTATCAAGTTTGTTCAAGTCATGACCCCTGGGTCAAAGCTGACCGAGCCTGGGGTTACTTGATATTATATCTGAAAAAAGTTAAAAAATCTTCTACTCTGAAACCACAAGGCCTAGAACTTAGATATTAACATGAAGCATTGTCTAGTGGACCTCTACCTAATTGCTATAATCACGACCCAAGGTGAAAATTAATCTTTGCCGGAGGGGGTCACTTGATTTCGCATAGGCTTATATAGGGAGGGAAAACCACAAGACCCACAGGCAGAGCTTAGATATTTGGAATGTTACTAAGCATTGTGTAGTGGACCTCTACGAATTATGCTAAAATCATAACCCCTTGTATTAATGGCAATTGATATACAGGTGAGCGTTATAGGGCCATCTTGGCCCTCTTGTTAGCTCACCTGGCACAAAGTGCCAGAGTAAGCTATAAGGAGCGTCCATCGTACCTTGGCAGATAGGAAAAACTTTAAAAATCTCAAGAACAGGAAGGCATAGAGCTTAAATATTTGACCAGGGGGTCAATTGTTTTTACATTATGCTTACATAGGAAAAACTTTAAAAAACTTTATCTCTGAAACCACAACGCCTAGAGCTTAGATATCTAGCATTTGGCATAGCCTATTGGACCTCTACCAAGATTGTTCAAGTTATGACGCCTGGGTCAAAATTGACCCAGCCCGGGGTCACATAACTCCAAAAATGTTAAAGGGAATTACTTGAATTTTCATCTGGACTACTACCTTCTTCTCATAGCCTGATGATTCACTCTTTTGATAGTATTGTAAGCAGCTGATAAATCTAGCTGATCATGTCATGTCGTGCGAACATTGGATTATAGGATTATAGGAGATGATAAAGGATCAGATATATTTTTGTATTTTACAGTTTATTTCAGCTGTGCCTGTCTACCGAACAGATGACTTAGGAAGTTAATTACTGGTGCCAAAGTCGTTGTGTGACTGCTGCCGTATGAACTGTGTGAATCTGAAAAGGATGATGAAACATTTGTCATAGATATACAAATCAATGAAAATGTCACATTTACTGATTTTGTGCATCTTTTATGAAATTAATAAGACAGCGTATGGCAAGCCATTTTACTATTTATTCTAAGAAGAGCTATCTCTTTAATTTCAAGAGACATCTTTAATTTTAGAAATATATCTCCTAAACTTTAAGAGATATATGTCTTAAACTGAAAAGGATATCTGTTTAACATCATCTGCGAAATATCTCCCTATTTTCCAAGATATCTCAAAGTAACAGAGATATCTCTCAAAGTAACAAAGATCAATGCATTTTACAGTTACAGAGATTTATCTATAGGTAGAAGCGATCAATACATTTTACAGTTTTAGAGCAGATATCACTTTTTATAAAGATATCTTGTTTTGCAATAGAGTTATTAGAGTACATGGAAACTATCAAAGCTATCACTTTGAAACTTGGGAAACTTGTTCATCTAATACCCTTCTTCACATTGTATCCTAAAGATGCTGAGTCTCACCTGCTTTTTTGGGTAAAAAACATGAATTTTGATGGATTTTGGTTGATTTTGAGAATTGGACATAGCTTCTTCATTTTTTGTTAGAAAAATAAATGGATAATGTATTTAATATTTCAAACAGGTTTTTGAATCACACATTTGAAAGGGGAGGGGGAGGGGGGATATTTTAAAAGGACTTTCTCATTTTTAGCTAGTCTGATTTTTTAAGTAAAGTGCTTGGGTCACTTACATGCAAACTTTCAAAACACTTTCAAACTTGGAATACCTGTTCACTATCTAATGTACAATAGTATAAAGGAAGAATTTTACAAGTTTCATAACCCTGTTATGTATTTGGCTGGATTATTGCCCTTTCTTAACTTAGAAAGTTTCACACACACAATATTTTTGTAACAGTTAACATAATGCAACCAAACTTTGTATATAAGAAGTATTTATGAATATCTTTAATTGGATTGTATTTTAGGGCGCGTAGGGTCAAGGTCACTGTTACTAAAAATAGGAAAACTGTATTATATTCAATATCTTTAGTTACAGTTGACATAATGTCACCAACTTTTGTTTGTAGTAAGTATTTAAGGAGATAGGGTTGGGTTTTTGGGCTCCTGGGGTCACTGTCAAGGTCACTAATTAAAAATAGAAAAAAAACAGTAATATGTTCAATATCTTTAGTTACAATTGACATAATGTAACTAAATTATTAAGTGTGTAATACATATGAATAAAGACTTTTAAATCAATTGGGATTGTGTTTGGGGCTCATGGGGTCAAAGTCCATGTTTTTTTTCTAAAAATAGAAAAATAGGTATAAAAACAATATCTTTAGTTGCAGTTGAATTATTGTGACCAAACTTAGTGTCTAGTTATTATTATGAAAACATTTTGTGGGATTATGTTCTGGGGTCAAGGTCAAGGACACTGTTACTTAAAAAATGGTGATAAATAAACATTGAAGGATAAAATCAGACAACATCCAGCACCTGCAGGCGGTGCTCTTGTTTTAATCCTTGAAATCAGAGAGGTATCTTTTTTTTTGATTGAATAGTAAATTGGCTTGCCATAACAGTGTACCCCAAATCTAAGAATTTGTCCAATACTCCGCCAGTAATCAGGCATAGTTCTTAAATTAAGAAAAAAACAGAAACATCTACGTACATGTATATCCAAATGTTCCTACTGTACCATGTCATGTAGTTTTAAAAACATTAGTTTAGATTATTTGTGTCTGACATGACCAACACAAAATGTTTTGATAGCAATATAATTTTCACCAACCCAATATTAGTTTACAAGTTCAGTTGAGGCACTTTGTGCCAGGATGAGCTTTTAGGATGGATGATTCTCCTCTGAAACTGCAAGGCCTAAAGTTTAGATATTTGGCATGTAGCATTGCCTAGTGGACCTCGTCCAAAATTGTTCAATCATGATCCCTGGGTTAAAATTGTCCACGCCTAGGGGTCACTTGATTTTACATAGGTTTCTATAGGAAAAACTTCTAAAATCTTCTTCTCCAAAACCACAAGCTTAGAGCTGAGATATTTAATATATCTAATTTTCTAGTGGACCTCTTCCAGGTTTGTTCAAATCACGCCTCTGGGGTCAATATTGGCCCTGTCCAGGGTTTTTTCTCAAAAACAACAAGATCTAGAGCCTAATATAGACCTCTTTAAAGTTTGTTCAAGTCATGCCCTGCGGGTCAAATTGACCCTGCCCAAGGGTTCACTTGGTATATGAAACTTTAAAAAAATGTTTCCGAAACGACAAGGCCTAGAGCTTATATATTTGGTGGCCCTCTATTGAGTTTGCTGAAATCATGCCCCTGGGGTCCTTTGTCTTTATACAGAGTTTTAGAAGAAACATAGCTTCCAATGAGTTCCTGTAGCAACCACTTACTTACCTTGCAACCACTGACTTCTTTAGCAGCAGGTGCACTGGTACCCAGCTGAGCGATATAGGGCTATCATGGCCCTCTTGTTCCCTCTCCTGAATACTGAACATTGTTAAAAAAATTTGTTACTACGTTGTAAGGAAATTGTTTACCATATCTACATATCCAAGGATACGGCTGCTGACAGTGAACATCGTCCCATTGACCAAATGTCTGCATGAATCCAGCGTGAATGTATGGTACCAGCACTACACAGTCTTCGTAATAGTGATGCAGAAAGTTACTCTGTCGTCCTGGCATCCATTTCGAATAGACAAAGCTGTCCCCTAAATATAAATTCATTTATGTTTTATCGCAGATATTGACCTTATACACGGGTGTGTCCATAGTTTATTTACCTCCTGCCTCTGTGGTTTGGGTCAACGTAACCTCTCATTGATTGAGGGTCATGGGTTCGAGTCCAGCTACTGACCATGTCTCTTTATGTAAGAAAGTTGGCAGTTTCTTACAGATGATAGGAGTCTAGTACTGGTTACGACTACCCAGGAATGATGGTTAGGTAAATGACCAATATACGGTTGGACAGGCATTAAATTCCAACAACAGCAGTGTTATCATTTGTACACATTTTGCCTGGACACAATGTCATGAGTGTATTAATATGTGGAAATCAGCTCAAGGTTAACTACATGTACAAAAAATAAAAATGTCATAACTAGATGACAAATTATCCACTGGTAACATGGTGATGATATGTACAACAAGGCTTGGTACTTGAAGTACACCAGAGGGTACAAGTGGGTTTTCCCTGGGTTCTTTTGTTTCCTCCTACAGTAAGGCCACCATATGCCAACATGTGTGCAGTCGGTTCAATTTTTTTAAGCACCCATAGCATATGTTTGTTGTTATTTGTATCTTGCCGACTTACAAAGATTTTAAGCTCGACTATTCGGAGAATATGGAGAGCTATTACATTCACTTGTGCGTTGACGTCGCGTTGCAGCTTTGGTTAAAGTTTTGCCAGCTAAGTATTATCATGCACATATCTCAGTAACCACTTATGATATTGACTTGAAACTTTGTAAATGTCTTTAGGGGTGTCACACAGTCAAGTCAGATAACTCTTGTATAAATCTATTACAAAGTATGGCCCTTGTTTGACTTTGAAAATTTGGTTAAAGTTTTGCCTGCTAGGTCCTATCATGCACATATCTCAGTAACCACTTATGATATTGACTTGAAACTTCGTTAATGCCTCAAGGAGTGTCACACAGTCAAGTCAGATAACTCTTGTGTAAATTTAGTACAAATTATGGCCCTTGTTTGACTTTGAAAATTTTGTTAAAGTTTTGCCTGCTAGGTACTTAATTTGGTTAAAGTTTTGCCTGCTAGGTACTATCATACACATATCTCAGTAACCACTTATGATATTGACTTGAACTTTGTAAATGTTTTAAGTGGTGTCACACAGTCAAGACAGATAACTCTTGTATAAATTTAGTACAAACTATGGCCCTTGTTTGACTTTGAAAATTTGGTTAAAATTTTGCATGCAAGGTACTTTCATGCACATATCTCAGTAACCACTTATGGTAGTTATATCAAACTTACAATGTAGCAATGTTCAAGGGTACATTTTGTATCAAACAATTAAATTACCAAAAATTAAATATATAGCGATAGATTTTGACTTTTTTATGATTCAACTTTCCTAGTTTATACTTAATAGTTAATAATTTTGTTTTGCTATTAAACTGATAAAAGTTTTGTTTTATTAGTAAGCACCAACAATAGTAGAGCTTGCTGTCTTATGGACTGCTCTTGTTATTTTTGTTATTATTAATTCAGTAATTACTTCTGTATCCATATCATTTTCATAAAAATTTGTTCCTTATATCTGGTACTTCTTTATATCTGGAGTCACTATATACAGAGTTTACTGTATTGTTATTATACCTGAAGACCACTTGAAGTGCTCCTCATACCCAATGTCATTCAATCCAATCCACACGGCTTTGTTATAGTTATGACTCCACAAAAACTGCATTACAAACTTTTCATCATCAGGGTTAGACATGTGCACTAAATGACCCCCTTTATGTCGGCAGTTCTGTTCGGCATACTGCCATGATGCTTTTGCAGGAACAAGTTCGTAGCAACTGTTTCCGTGAACCTGTACAACGCCATGATTTTGTTGTGCGGCTAACACAGCGTTTAGAGGGCAATGGTACTGAGCTGAAAAATAAAACACATTATTTTGGGTGTCAAAGACACATATTTCAAGAAGAGAGCAAATTAGTGACAACGGGTCTATTAACGATGATTTTGCAAAACGTTTTGTCATTACTGGAAATCCCTTACATTTTGTCCAAATATATTTTAAATCTCTTCACTGCAATACAACCCTGTTTTCAATGGTAGCATGCAAACTTTTATTTCTAGTTCAAATTCAAATTATTTTTCAAAATGATTAAGATTTCATACGGTCACTTTGAATAGTGTAAATTTCTAATATTCATGTGCACAATATTTAGGTGGGTAGAATATTTAAGAGCTAGTGAATTGTTTCTAAAAGATAATACAAGGGAAGTAAATCTTGCTTAGTTAAAATTGGTAAGAGTGAAGTCTCAAGAAACAGGGGAAGTAAATCTTGTTACTTAAAATTAATTGGTAAGTGTGATGGCCCCTGATACAGGAAATAAATCTTGCCATCTTAAAATGAGTCAGTAACATTGGTGTTTCCTGAAATAGGGGCGATACTGTGCTGAGACATATTGTCATCTTAAAATGCATTGGTAAGAGTGATAACCCTTAAAACAGGGGAAATAAATCTTGTGAATTAAAATGAGCCAGTAAGGGTGATGTCCTCTGAAAAAAGGGAAGTAAATCTTGCCATCTAAAAACAAGTCAGTAAGAGTTACCTCCCCTGCAACAGGGGAAGTAAATCTTGCCATCTGAAAGTGAGTTGGTTAGAGTGGTTTCCTCTGAAATAGGAAAAGTTAATCTTTCCATTTAAAAAAAATTTGTAAGAGTGATGTCCCCTGAAACAAGGAAAGTAATCTTGCATCGTAAAATAAGTTGGCAAGAGTGGTGTCCCATATAACAGGGGAAGTAAATCTTGCCATTTTAAGACAAGTCGGTTAGAGTGATGTCCCATGAAACAGGGGAAGTAATTCTTGCCATCTGAAAATAAGTTGGTAAAAGTGCTGTCTCTTTAAACAGGGGAAGTAAATATTGCCAGCTTAAATTAAATAGTAAAGAGTGATGTCCAATGAAACAGTGGAAGTTTGCTATCATAAAAGAAGTTGTTAAGAGTTCTGTCCCTTTAATCAGGGGAAGTAAATCTTGCCATCCTTACTTAATTTGGTAAGAGTGATGTCCCTTGAAACAGTGGAAGTAAATCTTGCCATCTTAAAATTAGTAAGAGTGACCGCCTATGAAACAAGGGCGGTTAATCTTGCAATCTTAAAATAATCTTAAGCACGATAAGTAAATCTTGCCATCTTAAAATAAGTCAGTAAGAATGACATCCCCTGAAACAGGAAGGTAAATCTTGCCATCTTAAAATAATATGAGGCTACAACCCCTTAAACAAACTGAAGGAATGTGTTTAATCCCTTTTAATCTATCGATAGGGTAAAAGATTTAAAACGCTCCTACCATGACTGCGGAAAAACTGTCCAAAATAGGTAAGTAAGAGATAAGAGTGTGCCCTTAAAAAGGGGAAGTAAATCATGTGGCGTCAAAAAGTCGTAAGGGATGTCCCCTAAAAGGGAAAAACTTGAGAAGGAAGGGAGCGAACGGGAATTGGAGAGAGGGAGAGGGGATGGGGTGGAATTATGTGTGTGTTATATAAGAAAAGTACCGCCATGGCTCTTGTGAAAAGTATAAGAACTTTTTGCAGGACCTTTGTTAACACACATTACTTTAAAATCTCAACTTCTTGGGCTATATGTAAACGAAAAATAGAGAAGTCTCAGAACTGTTCTACGCGACTGAAAATGAAATGAAAGGGGTGTCAACGAACGTAGCGAAAATTATCAACATGAAAATGAGTAGACGAAATCAAAAGCTGTGCATGCAGAATCCGGAATTCACTGGTCAAAACACTGACATACTTACTAGTTGGAACATGATGTGGTTGTGTCACAGCCTGGTGTGTCGCTGGCCTCTGTGTTGTTGTTGATGGTGTAGTTGATGGTTGTGTTGTCGGTGGTGGCAGTGTTGTTGCTCTCGGTGTTGACGTTAAGATTTTGGTGGATAATGCTTTTGGTTTGTTAGTAACCACCTGTACCGTTGTTTTCTGTGTAGACATTGACGGGGTTGAGGTGAAAGAAGTTGATACTGGTGTGTTGGAGACTGTGGGCAAACTTGATGAGCTATTTGCTGTGCGTGTAGCCGTTCCTTGTTTAGGTGTCGTTGGCGAGACGGTTGAAGAAGGCCTTGTTGTTAATGAAGTGGTAACAGTCAGCCTTGATGTAGTTGACGTGATTCCCGTGCTAGAAGTTACCGTACTCGGAGTTGTAACACCAGCTGTCACTAAATTACACCAAAACATTTTGACAAAAACAGTGTGCTAGGAATTTTAAAGCCTATCTTTTATCCACCGCTTCCAAATGATTGAAACGTGCATAGATCGTAATTAGAAAAAGCAACATCACCAGTCCATCGCAGATGTTTGTATTATTTGGATAAATTATGACATAAGATTGTCACTTGAGTTTGTTGGTTGGTTATTTTGATATATATTTTGCTACTGTCTTTAAAAAAAAAAAAAAAAAAAAAAAAAAAAAAAAAATTTTAAAACCCTTTTTTCTACTATTTTTTTTGAAAAAAAAAAAAAAAAAAAAAAAAAAAAAAAAAAAAAAAACAAAAAAAAAAAAAAAAAAAAAAAAAAAAAAAAAAAAAAAAAAAAAAAAACCAAAACCAAAAAAAAAAAAAAAAAAATAAAATTAAAAAAAAAAAACAAAAACAAAACCCAAAAAATTTAAACAGGCAGGCAGTTTAGCTAACCATCGTTCCTGGGAAGAACCAGTACTAGACTTCTATCCTCCGTAAAAATGTGCCAACTGTCTCACATAAAGAGACATGGTCGGTAGTAGGGTTCGAATCCACGTCCTTCAATCTATGAGAGGTTACAGTGATTTCAAGTCCGCGACTCTTACCACTCGAGCACGAAGGCGGCCTTATCATTTATACACTTACCCGTATCAACTGGATCAGGGGCCCCGAAACACGTTTGTAGGTCCAAGTTCGAGTTTAGTTGCACATATCCAATCTACAACAAAATAAGGAAAATACATGAAACAAGAGTCAGTGTAACACAATAAACTAAAAGTCACAGTGATTAGTAGACCACCGTAGCGCATTATTCCATATTGCCGCTCTCTTTCTCCCTCGATATTACAAATACTCCCGCTTTCTCTCCCCCTCCCCCCCCCTCTCTCTCTCTCTCTCTCTCTCTCTCTCTCTCTCTCTCTCTCTCTCTCTCTCTTCCCCTGTCCCTGTCTATCACTCTCCAATGTCAACGGTTTATTCCATCTGGAGTGAGTCTCGAGCGCAATGATCAAATTGCAATCAGAAATTGTCTATAGCAACTGGAATATATCGAATGATATCTATATAATATTTACACTAGACTAAAATCTGTATTTTTTTATTATGGTTAATTACAAAAGAACAGATATTTCAGTCTAAACTATACACATGTTGTACCTGATGGTCTTTTATAATTGCCTGCCATTTTGGGTTACTGTTTACAGTTGCAGAGTATGTCGGAGAGCATGAAAATTCATACATATGACCTGTAAAATAACATATCGATAATACCGAAATATATCTTAGTATGGAACGCCTTTACTGTCTTATGATGTTGTATTGTATTATACGCAGTCCATTTTCATGTATACAAGGTACATATTTCATTTGACATGGTACATTCTTCATGATATACACTGCCTTTTCCGTTACATATGGTGGTTATTTAATAATTTGCATTGCAACCACTTGAAGATACAGTAGAATAACCATTATATCGATTGCAAACAACGTCATATGCAATACAAACAACATTATATGCAGTACAAATGACATGTTCGGTCCATTCTACTATATACATGGTGTATACGCTTATATGCGGTGCATTTTCATTACGATGATCATACTTTCCGGCATTCTCCGTAATTATTTTCCGGAAAATACCGAGTAAAACAGATCAATATCACTATAAATAGCAGTCACGTATCAACCATAGACGTGCGTAATGTATATGCCTACCGAGTCCATATCTCATTAAATACTTATTATATAATGTATTGCATTGAAACTTAAATAATCAAGTAAGATAATTATATCTTGTATATAATGCAAAGTATAGCCCTCTTTTTCGACTAAGAAATTCTCGTTAAAGTTTTGCATGCAACTACATAAAAGCTGCTCGTAGAAAATTAAATTTTCAACAATGATATACTAATATATAGAACATAAAACTAAAGGCTAGAATGAATAACACAAATAAAAATCTAGGTAGGAATTTGCAAAACTCGATTGAATATGTTGGTTGTACGGCACCTTTACTCTACATGTATATTTTATATTGGAATTTCAAAAGCGTGAAATGCTTTCCAGTTTTGAAGAGTATTATTTCAAATCTACGATATACATTACAGGAATTTGTACTTGAACCTTTTTATATGACTATTCTTCTAAAATATGATTTTCATACAGTTTGAAGAACTTTTATTTTTGCGCCAAAATCTGAGAGCGAGCAGCTTTAAAGTCCATATCTCAATTACTTGATGTATTGCATTTAATTTTTATACAAGGTTTCCCAGCATCAACCTACGTCAATAATCAAGTTAGATAACTTTATCAACTATATAACTATATAAATAATGCAAATTATGGCTCTTTATTTTCGACTTAGACATATGTTTAAGTCCATATCTCAGTAACTACTTGATGTCTAGTAAGAACATTTGAAGAGCTCGCTTTTGGGATTGCTTTTTGTGCCGGTCTGTACAAGGTCAAGGTCACCATTACTGAAGATAGAAAATCGGTTTATGCTCAATATCTTGACTATCTTTGAGGTACATGCAAGCGCTACTCGATCTTAACTGTACGGTGTCATAGCAAGTTTTTCTTAGACCGCTCGGTAATTTCCGCCGAGAGTATTTTAGAGACTGTCTTCAAGTATATCATCATAATGCATATAATGCCGTATGTACAGCTTCTGAAGCTGTTTGCAACAAACATAATTAAAAAGTATTTACTACATACAAAGTTGTTAACACCATATATATTGACATATACACCACACATATTGATTTATTATCTTAGTATAAGTAATAATTCACCACGTATACAATGAAACGAACGCACTTCATACATTTAAACATCTACCAACCTATTAATCAACATACAACGTATAAAGGTACAACTACTGCATATAATCAAAATACCACCTCATGTATCGAAAAACTGACTGCATATAATGCTGTTTGTACTGCATATAACGTCGTTTGTACAACATATAATGGTTAACCACCATATATAAAAGAAAATGCACCGCATATCACTAAAAAGTTACCCAATCTAAATGTGCATGTACCATGTCAAATGAAATATGTACCTCGTATACATGGAAATGTACTGCGTATAATACAACACAACATGATAAGACAGTAAAGGCGTTCCATATCTTAGGAATAAAGGACCCAGAAGACGAGTTATTTATCTTTGAGCAAACTCCCCGCAGCGGTTACTTCTCCTTACACTATACAGTAATTTGAGGTGGAGTTCGATCTTTGAAACACTTTATTGTTCACTGCTATTTAGATTAACCTCCGGTATACTACTGGAATAAATGTTTAGTTTTTGGGATCATGGTGTTCTCTGAACTGTTTTTTTTGTCTCCGGCATATGTTGACTACTTATCATGCTGAGGTGAAATAATAGAGACTTAGCTGCTATCATGTATTTGGAAAACCTGATACAATTTATTGCAAGAAAGAAACCAGGTTTTAATTTATACTACTTTATTTAAGCTTGATTGTGAAGGACTTGAACCTGTACCGTCCGGCGATTTCGCCTGGCAATTCAGCACACATAAAGTTTCACACCCAGCAAATACCGGTATAATGACTCGGGTCCCTGCAACCTATACTTACTGATGACGGATGCAGATGTGTCGCTGTCCCTATATACAGGTGTATCCACGGCATAGTTGCAGATACACGGGTAATCTCCTACACTTGACCGTAACACCGTCAGGAGAACTATCCAAGCTGACCACATATCTTTCGCTGTGGGTTCAGAATTTTTATATACATTTGTTGTATTTTAAATTGATTATATCTACACTAAATTTAGTTCTACCGCAAACCTTGTTATTTCAATTTACAACTGAAAAATACCAATAAAAACATACAACTAAATCGCTAATACCAACTTGACATATCACTGGCCATATTGGCAAAGAATGACAAAAGTTAAATGTTATTGGCTATCTGCTTTGTACCCGAATTAGGCTGTAGATATTGCCCCCAGAGACATAGCACAGTATGTGGCACGAGTAATGAAAAATGATACAGAAAACATGTCCGGCGATTGCTGCTGCCCGGGCTCTACTGAGAGTATGTCAGTATGCGTCAACGCAAACCCTCCAGTCTAGACGTAAAATTATTGAGAGTAAAAGCCGTTGCAGATTATTCCCCACCGCGTAGCCGGGGGCATAGGAATGGTCTCCGTCCGTCAGTCCGTAACGTCTTGAAAAATTTTGATCAAACTCCTGTCAAATGTCAAAGAAGACGTGCAGAACCCATGAGTTGATCACGTCGGCTTAAGGTCAAGGTCACAGCTTAAGGTCAAGCGTTTGAGTCTAACATTTCCTATTCGCTCCATATCTCCTTAGCCTACTGAAAGATTTTGCTGACACTCCGGTCAAATGTTCACCTCGACGATTTGCAGAACCAATGAGCCTATCGCGCTGACTCAAGGTCAAGGTCACAACTTAAGGTGAAACGTTTGAGTCTTGAAATTGTGACCGCTTCCCATATTTCCTTAACCCCTTGAACATTTTTGATGAAACTCAGGTCAAATGCTCACTATTTTAAGACAAAGAGCAGGACCCATGTCTACGTCCCCGTCACAATTTAAGATCAAAGGTTTAAGTCTGTCCGCTCACAAAACCTGCATAGCTCTAATACACAAAGGCCTTTAATTCTTTGACCACTTGAACAGATCAGTAACCTTATTTGCCTTTTAGAAACCCACACTGTTCACCTTTGAGTGAAAAAAGTACACTCAATAACATTAATTCCTTCAGTTTCCTTCTTGCGGTGGGGGATATAAACTGCCTTGTTACAAATAAAACCAGATGCCATGCAGTGAATCACAATTTTAACTCCAGATAAGTGTGCGTCTAATCATGTTAAAACAACATGTTTGTGTTTGTTTCTTTGGAGCTGAAAATAAGTTTAATCCGACCACCTACTTTATCTGTTTGAAATCCATTTTAAAAAAAATCATGAAATGTTATAAAAACTCACAGAATAACATATATCTAACGACCATAAAAGTTCAAAATCCATTTAATAAGTTGAATGAGGTTACATTTTCCTTATCAGTGAATGATACGGCTAAAATGAGAACACGTTTGGGCTCTTAGTGTCAAATGACAATGTATATACATTGTATTACCAAACAAGGTCTGCTGTCTCTATTATTAAGTAAAGCTTTCCTAAAATACATGTTCTCATATTACAGAACCCAACTTTCCGGCCATCACCATAAGCCATACTTAACACTGGGTTTCCACAGTTACACTGGGTTTCCACAGTAATGCAACTCGTTCGCTTAATTAATGAGTATAGAGAGTATCATTCTGGCTTTAAAACTTCTTAATTCTCGAGGTTTCGGGATGAAAAAAAAGAAGTAGCACCGTGATAACGATACCGGGCATAACCCTCAAAGCACGTGATTTCCGGTTCTTGCCCCTCCCCTACACACACACGCGCGCGCACGCACGCACTGGCTATAAACATCATTCAAATGAACCTCTTACATTTAGCCAAAGTGCCACCGTCATGATTATGAGCACCCTCTTGTGAACCAAAGGTTGAAATAACCACGGACCTTTATACACAGTATAGGGCAGTGAAAAAGACCTACACTCATCTAATTCATCTACCTATGACCATCAAAAGCATTCGATTCACTACAATTGCTGATTGTGATTCCTATGAAATCAAATGATTTTTACTCCCTATAGAGTCTCTTCTCAGTTACCTCTAGACCATACGCTCATTACTAAATACTAGTATAAATGCACTACAGTATCTATTTTCGCCGTCAAAAGATTTCTGACCGTACACGCCGTCGAAAGATTTCTGACCAGTTCTCGCCGTCGAAATATTTCTGACCAGTACTCACCGTCGGAACATTTCTGACCAGTACTCGCCGTCGAAACATTTCTGACCAGTACACGCCGTCGGAACATTTCTGACCAGTACTCGCCGTCGAAACATTTCTGACTAGTACTCACCGTCGAAACATGTCTGACCAGTACTCACCGTCGGAACATTTCTGACCAGTAGTCACCGTCGGAACATTTCTGACCAGTACTCACCGTCGGAACATTTCTGACCAGTAGTCACCGTCGGAACATTTCTGACCAGTACTCACCGTCGAAACATTTCTAACCAGTACTCACCGTCGGAACATTTCTGACCAGTAGTCACCGTCGAAACATTTCTGACCAGTGCTCACCGTCGAAATATTTCTCACCAGTACTCACCGTCGAAACATTTCTAACCAGTACTCACGGTCGAAAGATATGATCAAAATCCGCTGAACGAACTTTCAAGGCTAGGAAAACGACACTCTACCCCTAGCTAAGGTTCTTTCCGCATTTATTAGCATCACTTGTCGCCTCATATGACTTAAAACCACATCGTGTTTCATATAGAAGGATGCTCTGAATACAAAAGGCATTTCTTGAAGGAAACCTGAAGGCGTTTGTTACTCCATGTTACTGTCTCAGTTTCATACGAAACTCAATCTGGAAACTTGAAGACAGTATGAAGCGCAAGCTTACTTCTTCTTCATGATTTTGTCTTAGTTTCATACGAAACTCAATCTTGAAGGCAATATTAAGTGCGGGCATATGTTACTCTTTTATTACTTCACACTTACTAGGTCATAGTGTCCCAGTTTCATTCGAAACACAGCTTGAAAGTATTAAATTTCGGCTGTTATTTCCGAGGTCATACTGTTTCATGTAAGAACCCAAGAACTTGAAGCGAGGTGCGTACATTGTACGTGCTTTGCCCGAGAGGTCTAAACCGTTAAATGCTTTGAGTCGCAAGTGTCGTCCTACGTACAGGTCCCAACCCCGGCTTCTTCCTTGTTATCAATCTATAATACTGGAGTGCAAACAAATGAAAACATAAAATTGTTTGCTACACTCCACGCGCATTTTGTTTTATGATTCACAGATTAAAATCTATTCTCGATTCTCGACCATATTTTGCAGAATTTCAATATACATTACAAAAGGGAGATGTTTGGAAATTCTTATACAATGTACATGTAGATAATATCTACTGTATTTGAATAATGTCATTTTTTCTTGTTGAGTTAAAAATGAAATAAATAAACGAGAAAATTTGATAAAATATTTTAAAAAATAACTCCTTTATTCATTACATTTATAAAACATGAATAGATGCTACATTCAGCTGCTAGATTGATAATACCGGTAACGATTGAAGCGTATCACTGAATGTGAACAGTGAACTTTTCATACTTACAGCTAAATTTAGTTTGTATTTTTTTCGCTGGGGTTCAGTGCTCTTTCAACGGTATTTCAGTAATTTACTGACATACAGTTTATCTAAACTGGACCAGTACTAGACACAAGAAACTACCAATTTTCTCACATTTAGAGTCGGTTTTCTGCACGCAGCTGTCGCCAGTGTTCACCAACGGAGTATTGTATTTCGCCATTTTCGAACCATGTTTCACTAATGACGCGGTTTCCTTTCATAATACAGCCTATTATAGAAATAAAGCCATATGGAAAACGCAGCAAAATACAGAAATAAAACGCTGTCATGTAAAAGAATCGGTGAAACTTTAACCGATATTCCGATGGTGAGCGCAGATGCTGAATTATATAAAAAAAAAGACATTTACTGTATATTATTCACGAGAAGAGACAATTTCAAAACAGTTTACAAATGTACTTTATACTTTACGACAAAATAAAACAAAACTTGTAAAACATTCAAACAGCCTATTAATAAAACCATGCCTTACGATATATGTGTACATGTCAGGAATGGTCTTATGAAAGCAATATTGATATTCTCGTAAAGTGCTTTTATGTACATGTACTTCTCAACATATGTACTTTTATAGGATACCCCGCGAGCCAATGTTTATCGCATGTACTTAGTAAGAGAGAGACAGATCAAGTTAAAAATCTTACTCATTTCATTATAGCAGTGTTATATATACAATATAGATCAACTGCATACATACAAGCGTAAAAGAACTTTAAGCCACCCGCTGTGTAAGTGGATCCCCTTAAAATTGGGTACGTCACATACCATCAAACCTGTAAATAAAGACCGCTGGTCCGAAGATACTAAAGTTGTCTTTATTGACAGGTCTTTATTCACATGTGTTTCTACTATAACTGAGTAGTACGACATTTTCTCAATGCTGATCTTAATTTGGAGGTGATCTATACACATGCTAGACACATTTTTAGGACTTCTTTTCTAAGTTGAATAGAATGAATACAGTCAAACCTGGTTTAAGCCGCCAGCCAAGGAATGCAATGAACACTAAAAGTAGGTGATCGCTTGATATAGATGTACAGTCAAACCGGTGCTAACGGCCACCTTCGAATAAAGATCACACTTTGAGTAAAGGCCAGTCTTTGAGATATCATTATTGATTAAACAGAACAATTTGACCTCCGAGTAAAGATCATCTGTCAACAAAGGCCACATTTTGTCTCAAAAAGGATGACCTTAGTTCATGGGTTCAACTGTATTTGATATATAAATGGTCAATTTGGGTACATCGGTTTTGTTTGCTAAAGGTCACAGGATCACTTTGAATTTAATGATATAAGTAACATAAATTTATTGATAGGATAATGATAGAACCATCTTCTATTCGTTCTAAGTCTTTCGTATTCAAGTTGTTTCTTCAAGAAAAAGAGTTGCCAGAAAGTCTTTCTTAGTGTTTACAATATCATAGAAACAAAATTGCGATATGTTTCTAATATTTACTTATCGATTTAAAAAGCAAAGTTAGAACATTTTTTGTACAAATAAAGGTAATTTTCCTTGATAAAATGAGAGTTATTGTAAATGTGATCCCGGGACTTTAAGGTGAGCGATTGCTGAATTGAGGCACAAGTAACCATTAACACAGGTTAAACTTTTAAAAGAAATGAGAGGTAATAATTTTACCAAACAAGTCCAGCATTTCACACGAATTTACAAGAGAGAAAGACAGACGGATGCCACAGAGGGCTATCCTTTATATTCTCTTAAACCCCCAGCCCCCAAACCCCCGAGTCCAGTGATACATTATATGTAAATTATTACATGGTTCAACACAATAAAACAAGGATAGAGTAAACACTTATATGAAAATATAAAAAAACACGCAATAAGCATATTCTGAAAACATATCCCCTTCCTAGCTCACAAACTTGTGGTATTGTAAACAGAAAAATAACATCTTGCGGTCTGAGCATTTTGTGAATAGTTAATTAAAAACATTAGCCAACGCCAGGCTGCTGCTTTTATGTTCCCGTTCGCCACATGTTGTGTTAAGCAGATGGGTATTTAACGTTAACCAGTGTTTTCAAAGGGGTAGCGGTGTATAAAAAAAGACGTTTAAACATTTTCTAACTTTTAAAACTGAACCATGTTTCGCATACTCTCACTTTGGATAAACTATGGATAAACGTACGTACATTTTAAGTCTAAAGTACATATATATTTTTAGCTACTTATATTTTGTAAAACTGTTATATGTGCGCGACGGTCTATATTTTTGAGCGACGTATTTGCGTGATTCATCACTTTTTTCTGCGATATAAATTCACATGCACATTTATAATTATAATATACACGAGGATCTTTCTAAGATTTTTGATCGTGCATGTCGTGCAAATCACAATTCATTAAAGCTGTCATATTTCATTATCGAAAATTTCCTCTAGTCGGGGTCTCATATTTTTCGGCCTCGAATGTGAGATTTGGGCTTATAATCTTATCTTACTGTAAATGCTGGCTTTGTTTCATAATTGATCGCAAACTGTAAGTTACTCATCTGTTTTAACAACCTTCAAGGACTTATCCCTGGAGTTTGAACCAGTACTCGTGTCCAAAGAATAGGTGTCTTCCGCTCATCCAGGAGGTTGTGGGTTCGAGCCCCACCAAGGTCACGACCGTACCTCCTAATATGACACCAGTACTGTTTTTTCGATGAAGCGGACTCAAGAGTGACTCGGTGAGCCACAAGCTTTCTTCACAATCGAGCTAAAATAAATTAGTATAAACTAAATAATTAAAAAGTGATTGTGGGATCGCCTCCTTCGTCGAGCGGTTAAAGTCTCTGGAGGGGAGCGGTGGTGTAGAGGTTAAGGTGTCGGCCGCTCAGCCCGGAGGTTGCGGGTTCGAGCCCCACCGGGGTCACGACCGTACTTCCTCACATGACACCAGTACTGGTTTTTCCAGGAAGCGGACTCGAGAGTGACTCGATAAGCTACAAGCTTTCTTCACAATCGAGCTAAAAGAAATTAGTCATGATAAACTAAGGAATTTGAAAGGGATAAAATTATGGGATCGCCTTCTTCGTCGAGCGGTTAGAGTCTCTGACTTGAAATTGCTTTGTTTTCTCATCGATTGATGCATGCGAGTCTTCATGTGAGAAAGTTTGCAGTTTCTACTAATACTGTTAAAATGGGCGCAAACCCCAAACAAAACGGATCCTAACGCCGGATGATTGAATATTGCTAGGCTGTTACGTTTAATTCGTACTTTTCCGTAAGGTTAATAGTACATGTATATAAGAATCTCGAATTAACGAACTTTGCATGACGTATTTGTTCAGTGTATTGGATTTCGACACAATTTTTATGTGTTAATTTGTATACATCTAAGCTGTAATCTAGAGTTCTTACTGGTGCAAGCGGAATAAGATATCATTGATAATTGTTTGTTCATACGTTCTCAATTTGAAGGAAAAAAAAACATGGATCCGTGTTTGTACTCCATCGCTATACAATAGTCCAAACGCGTACTTTTTGTGAAAATGGCCATCATAAACTGTATATATCATCGTTCTTCGCATTTGAGCTAAACTGTATGAATATAATCGTATACCTCAAGGCAGTTATGAGCTTTGGTATGGCACGAGATTCGGTTAAAGACTTCCCTTTCCCGTCCATCCCGCGCACAGTCATACAATTGCCTTACGCACTATATATATACACTGTACGCACTATATATTTTTCTCTCTCTCTCTTAAATCACTTGGATTTCTAGCACTAATATATTTACATGAACAAGACATTGCTATATTTTGCAGTTGTTTGTAATTGATCGTTTCCATTAGGCGACCCAACTACATTTTATAGCTATAATCTTTCGAGAAGGAATATGAATGCTGGATTTTTAAGACCTAAAAATGCCGCAAGTTTGCTTGATAAGTATCTTAATCGATTCTGTATCTTCCCATTTCTTTACCCGAACCTCCGCCCCCGCCCCACCCACACACTTTCTTTGCTTATACTCCCCCTTCTTATACTGCACCTTTCCCTTTCTAACTGCACTTAACTGCCCCGTCATAATATTCAATGCGACTATGTAAAGTTGCCACATCAATTTTCCAAGAACTTGTTCTATTCTGTATTTATAGAATGGTCATCAATCTAAGCTGCAATAATTTTGGTCAAAATCAGACATTTCCGAAGTCTTTTTCTCGTATTCATTTATTCCTCCAGGAATTTATTCAACCCGCTTCGAAAATGGAAAACAGCTGAAAGGCTAGGACTTTTTTGTGAGAAACAAATGCATATTTGGATGCTGCGAAGCATCACGGTCGATATTTTTGTCATACTGCCCGAAGTGATTCACTAGATCAGTGGATTATGAAGGCCAGGAATATCTTAAGTAATTCGCATCATCAGTTAGGAGTAGCACAGAATTGTTGAGTGGGCAATTGTTTGTCATTTTATCATCTTCTGACGTGTTTTCTCAAACTCTTTTCCAGCTGTCATGCTATCTACTGAAAAGAGAAACGACGAAAATTCCTTCCAAGTGCATTACATGCAGATGCAGGTACGTTTGTTTTCTCTCTCTTTTTTTTGATTGGTAAAATTTAACTAACATTAGACGCACGGGTTGACTCGTGCACGTGCCTAATTTGATCTTTTGACTATTTATCAATTCGAATAAGAATTAGTAAAATTTAAAGTATCTGTTCAGAAAAGAAATTGTTGCTTATTATGCAGAAAAAATTCATAGAATTTCGTGTCGTATTTCATATCAACATACGGCTTAGACTTTCTTTTTTTCTGTACTAAATATCTGAATCTGGAAACGCTTTTGATCGGAGCTATTTCCTGTTTACAGAAATTATGTATCTTAAACTGATTTATTAAATTGTTGTTTGCAGAGAGATTCCATGGAGTCGGTGTGTTCACTTTACAGTTTGTCGTCTGGTTCTCTTCCATCTCACTTCCGGTCTGTAAGTCCAAAGGCGGAAGTTCATTTCACCATGGATAACGATGGTCATAAACCTCCGTCAAGATGCAGTACTCGGACAGTGTACATCATTCTAGCAGCCATTTTTATTGTTTCATCGTCCATAGCGGTGGCCGTGGCAGTGCACGAAATACGCATGATTCAAGAAGAATCACCCGAGCTTCCGGTAAGAAAACGTTAACCCGTTTACATTTCAAAGTCATTATCATTAACATTACCACCTGATCTCTTTGTGGAAAAGTTGCTTCCCATGCGGAGCCATATTGGTTGTCTCCTCTTAACTAGTCTGGATCTACTTTTGCGACTCCATGTAAAGAGCAAAACCTATAAAAATCGGCCAAATAACTTCAAACAACTACATGTATGTGTGTATTTGATGTCGTTATAATAATGGCTCAGTGAAAAGGAAAAGAAGATTGTCCTATGTTTTGAAGATTCGTCCTTGTGAATCAAAAAAGAAATATAATGTTCAAATATAATATGTTTGCTAAAGTGTTTAATACATGTATAATTAGTTTGCTCACTGGAGCATATATACACGTATAACATGTAATTTTAGGCAACGCCCGAAAGAAGTGTTTATAAATCTTTAATGATTTAAACTTAAGATGTACCAAAAAGTTTATTATTGTTTGTTAACATGCTGTATATAAGACCATATATAACACATAATACCAAACATTGTTGGAACAAACATAAATCTAAACACTTTCCCACTATCACCTATTTCAATGCCAAAGCAAAGCACACCAAATTGCTTTTTTTTTTTAAAACTAGCTATTATTTTTAATAATCGATGAATGCCATTTTTACTAGAAAGAGAGACAACCCATTTAAGCATAGATCATCGGCACTTCAAGGGAAGCAACTTTTCTACGAAGCTGAAATAAGCTGGTTATGCCTACCAACAGGAATATATTTCTTAAAAGAAATTAGAATGCCAATCTACAAGCTGTAAATTCGGTAATGTTTGCAAATATTAAACATACACTGTTTTTCGCGAATTCCCTCCTTTGCCAATTTAAAAGCTTCGCAAAAAATCATTTTGCAGGTTCATTTGACATGTTCATTTAACATAGACTTTCAGGCATAAAGTCCTGCGTTTACAACAGTGAACTCGAAACATTTTTTTTTCCATGTTTTAAGATTTTGATTCGAAAAGGAACAACAAGAGACTCTGACAATTTTTAAAAATTATTGATGAATACAAACTTCTAATAGATTCGCCTTAAAGTATAAGTACGTCTACCTTATACTTATTTTTTCTTTCAAAAACAACAGAACTGACCACATTCAAGACATAGGCCATCGTATCTAAAGAAATTAAAAATAACAAAAAATAGTATTATGCAATTTTAAAAGAACTTTTGTTTTGTTAGATACGATAGCTATGATTCAAGACACCAAAGACAGCATTAACGTCTTTAATTTCTATCAGTATAATAAATGAGGAATGAATTGTGCGCTCTCCCCGTCATTTATTCTTGAACTTGCAGATATTATAAAGGGCACTCGGCGTTGTTGATCAGAACTTGTATTCAAGGTTGTTAGTCCGATTGCTTGCTGTACAGGCATGATAACATTTATTATCGCATACATTATTTTGGTTTTATTAAGCGATTCACAGTGCGTATAAAAAGACAAAAACATGAATATTTATTGTCACTTTTTAAATGTAATAACCATATCAGGCTTTGTCAGGAGAAAAACACCATCCAATTTATGAATATCGTGACTCCGGTAACCATGGTTACAATTGATAACGCAAATTCTATAATTCTTAACGATGAATCCGACATTTGTACGTGTGATCCTAAAAGCTACGTTTTTATAGACGTCTTAAGAGAGATTTACAGGAAACCTCAGAACAAAGTTGCATTGAAAACGCAAGAAAGGCATTCACTTTAATTTTGTTGATCTATGTATATTAGATATTTTCAGGATAGCGAATCTGCACAATGAAAATAAGCAAACCAAATTCTCAGTTCCACAAAACTACAAATAGCTTTAGAACAGTCAGTTTTAAAAATTAAGAAAAAAAAATGGTTCAAACTGTTCATCAAAGACAGTTGACTGTAAGAGGCCAAATCGGTCTTTGTTGACAGTTGCACTTTTGCTATAGATGAGTAGTGCATTATGGGAAAGAACCGATATAAGAACAATTTGAGCCTCCAGAAAAAAGGCAATATTTTATGATATAGGATTTGATCGTTAGCAGGGATCGACCCATTACCCGCCTGATCCTCGGCGACTTTAAGCATCTGGCCGCCTCTGTAGTCGCTTACCTGAAATCACCGTAACCTTAAATTGATTAAAGAGTCATGGGTTCGATCCCTGCTGCCTGACACAGTCATGTTTCTTGATGCGAGCAAGTCGGCAGTTTCTTACGGAGGATAAGATTCTAGTACTGGTTCTTCCTATATATAGGAACGATGGTTGTCTATAAAAATGACTGAAATGGAGTAGGAACGGGCGTTATATAAACCTATGGATATAACAACAGCGACCATGATAGTAACATACTCGTATCAATAGGTCCAATATCAAGCACGAAATAAATTCCGTTAGAGTCAGCGTTGAATTTGAGAAATATTGTCATAGAATAAATGAATTATTTAAACTGTTTTCAGAATTACATGTTTTTGAACAACACCGATATTGAAATATCTACAGAGTATGACACAGCTGCAACAGAGACAGGTATTGATTTTAAACATTTCGAATTGAGCTTTGAAACATTATAGAATGAATTAATATGAGTTTTTAAGTTATAATAATTGGTTTCTTCTAGGTTGCGAAACAAGTTCTGACAACTTAGATTAATCGCTCTCGAGACTCTCTCCAAATGGAATCAGCCTCGAAGAGAGAGAGAGGGGCAATGTTGAAATGTTTGTGTCTTGTGCCTAAGGACGCTAACGCCATGGCTCTGGTGGAGATTGAGCATGGGACCCGACCACTGGTTCTGTTTGGTCCATATAAGTTTTTTAATTCATGTTACATGAAAAATCTACATTTCATATTTTTTATTCTTCTGGTTTCATTTTTTCTTATTTCAATGACATAATAGTACTAGCTTTGTCAGAGAAAATATGTAGAGTAATGCTCGTGCAACATATGATACAGAGTTGATGGTAAATGTAAACTTCTGTTTTATTTACTTTGCAGTCGCAAAACCGAAACCTACACCTCCTCAAGCCCCTACTGTTACGGACCCTAGGACACCCTGCTTTAAAAGGTGCACTGTATATGGCAAGCCAAGGTTCGAGTCCAGTTGCGTGGCTGGTTTCTGTGTATGTAAAGGCAAAGACTTTCAGGAGGACACATGTTTACGTGAGTAAAATCCATGTATAGCCTTATTTGAAATCCAGTGTGTAAGGTATTATAATAAATGTTTAGTTCAACAAAAGTTACGGGAGACGTGACTCACGCGTTTTCCTCGGCAATTACCATTGTATCATAATAAGCTAATAGTTCATACAGGGTTCACTACAACGTTCGTGATCTATATCATTACACTGTCATTAACCTCACAAAGAAAACAAATAATTAGCCACACAAAGTGAAAGAAACAAAACCATCGTAGCAAAGCAAATGCAATGTAAAAATAGAACATGGATTGTGTTAACTGAATTTGAAATAAGAAAAAGTACATAACAGAATCGATAATCTCTGCTTCAAAATACGTTTTTCGCTTTGGTTTGTTTTTCTAATCAAACTTAAATATATATGACTGATTAAACAACAGTATTTAGCATAATGTTTCCATATGTTTAATGTTCCTACCTAAAGAAATACACGGCGGTTACAAAAACTGTGCAGTCAAATATATATGTTTTGATCTTATTTTTGCGTCTCCCAAATATAGCAAGTCATTAAATTACTATAATGATGTCCGTTATCGAAAGATCAAGCCGTCAACGTTTGCGTCTTCTTTTTCTCTAATTATATTTCTGAATTACTAGTACGTTTCTCAAGATTGCAATTAATATTAACTCTGTGTATAAACGAGAAATGTTTGCAAAACACATATACAGTAGGGAAGGTTTTTGGAATGCATGGTCACTGTGACCTTGACATTTAATCCAATGATGTCCAAGCATGACTAATGTCCTTACAAAGTTTGCGAACTCTGGGTCAGAGCCTTCTCAAGCCACTGATCGGAAACTGTTTTGTCTACCGATAAACTAGTCGAAGGAGAGAGAGGGGTGGGGGATATAAATGAAGTCTTCCGGTCTTAAGTTATTGACCGGAAACTGTTTTTTTCTACCGATAAACTAGTAAGAATGGAATCTTCTGTTTTCAACTTTGCTTCATACTGAATTATAAGAAAATATTAAATGTTATACTTTTCAATTTCAGCTTCAGTCAACGGTTGTGTTATAACCAAAGAACTTCAACCCGAAACTGCATTTATTTGGGATACTGTAACAACCACGTTCCGATGTGACAATCACACTGACAACTTACCTACAAACCCGGTAAACAATGTTTACGTCATAGGTATCAGTGGTAATCATTTCTCGGAATCGACGACGGTAAACGTCAACAGTGATAGTGACGTCATAAAGCCGTTAACGATCGTGCTTGCGAGTCATTACCCCGTAAGATGGAAGGTGAAACATAGAGATCTACCAATATCAGAGATTGTGCTGGTATGTTTCCAATGTCTTTGCAGTGTTTAATAATGGGCCCTGCTTTGCGAAAACCATCGATTTACTTTTGTAGTCATTGTAAAGCGGCAAAAAAGTGACATCGTCGTGGGACACTTTTGTGATGACAAACGCTATAATGTTATAGAAATTGCCTATAGATCTACTGGATAACCAAATCTGTAGCATATGATACCTTTGCTTTTTGCAAGTGGACGGATCCTAAAACTTTACTCTATCTGAAATAGGTCACAGTGTCAATAGAGTACAAAAATGTAGTATAGGTAATTGGCCATGATAAAAATAAGATAGAAAACTATTTCTGAACTGCGGAGGCTACGCCTCCTCGAAATAATGTGATTATTCTTGCAAACAATACCCTGTCTATTACATAGTATAGATGAGACACCGGATATGATAGCTGATGTTGATCTTAGCTTGTTTCAAAGATCATAGTCTTGCGTTGGTCCTCGCATAGCTGGGCCCAACTAAACTACATGTATAATGTGAATTAGCTGCACCTGGTTAGCTTATGAACAATGTCAACGGATTTATGTATGCCTAGTGCCAAATTTTGGCGAGCCGGAACATTACTTTAGTTAGAAGTAAATATTTGTATAAAAGTCCCTGTATCATTTCACTTACTTATTTTAAGAATTTTACTACTGATTATTATATTTAGGACTACCCAAAAATCATTTCAGATTTTAAATACGTAACACAAATTATTTAAACATCATCAGTTTTTATATAACATGGAAATTGGCGGCATGCAGCCTCTAATTTATCGTTTTTATTTTGGATAATAAAATTTTGTCGTTGATTTTATTTGTGCAGGTAGCTGACAGAAAACTTTCAACAAGTCAGGTGGAAATAATAAATGAAGAAACTTTGTCGTCCGAAACTTCACCAACAATCCGAAAAGAATATCTTCCGGTTGGGTACGGTGATGATCGATACCATTCGAACACTGCCGAAATGTTGAAAAGTATAAACAAAGCCGTTGGACCAGTGAAGTCATTCCTAGGAGCCAACTATGCAGATACAATTTTCTTAAAAATACCATCGTGACAATCTATCATATTGGTCTGACACAAAAGTGATATTTCTAGTCATTTTAAGTGAAAAACCAGTGTCTGTATTGTTATTTCCGGTTTAAACGGAAGCGTGTGCATGTTATATAATGCTTCTCTGGAAGAGACTGATTAAGCATTAATGTGTTTTATGCCTTAAAACGACAGTTTAGATGTTAAGTTGATAACAAATTTAGCATTAAAACAGACTGCAGAATCAATGACTTGCATGTTGGAATGATATCGACAAATTTCAAAAGTCTCAATAAGCTTCCAAAAGCACGGATATATGCTGAACGGTTAATGCTTGCTAGCAAACTTTTTAATGTACAAATGTATGGTTATAAATAAACGTCACACAACTTAAAGGTGATCTGGCAAACGAAATTTGTTGAATGAAAACGATCGATCGAAAATATCACAAAATTTCATTTCGTTTTCTTTTTTCTAAATACATAATAACTATTATATAGATTTTGTTTCAACAAGGAACGCAACAAGTTAACAAACGAGGTCTTTTTTGTACACATTTTGAAATATATGAACAATTATGTATATGCTTGGTTATATTGTGGAATTTGATTGTGTACATAAAGATTTGAAAATAAGTGATAAAAATAAATAAATTAAAGTCATCATCTCATCTCATTGGGTTGTTCCGCGGAGACAATCGTCCAGTATAGCCATGCACATAGTCAACCCCCGGCAACATCGTCCAGGATAGTCATACACATAGTCAAACTCCTGAGAACATCGTCCAGTATAGTCATACACATAGTCAAACTCCCAAGAACATCGTTCAGTGTAGTCATACACATAGTCAAACTCCAGAGAACATCATCCAGTCTAGTCATCACATGCCGAGAACATCATCCAGTGTAGTCATACACATAGTCAAACTCCCAAGAACATCATCCAGTGTAGTCATACACATAGTCAAACTCCAGAGAACATCATCCAGTATAGTCAAACACATAGTCAAACTCCCGAGAACATCATCCAGTATAGTCACTAACATCATCCAGTCTAGTCATACACATAGTAACTCCAGAGAACATCATCCAGTGTAGTCATACACATAGTCAAACTCCAGAGAACATCATCCAGTATAGTCAAACACATAGTCAAACTCCCGAGAACATCATCCAGTATAGTCATACACATAGTCAAACTCCCAAGAACATCATCCAGTGTAGTCAACACAAGTCAAACTCAGAGAAGACATCCAGTATGCAAACACATAGTCAAACTCCCAGAGAACATCATCCAGTATAGTCATACACATAGTCAAACTCCAGAGAACATCATCCAGTGTAGTCATACACATAGTCAAACTCCAGAGAACATCATCCAGTGTAGTCATACACATAGTCAAACTCCCGAGAACATCATCCAGTATAGTCAAACACATAGTCAAACTCCCGAGAACATCATCCAGTATAGTCATACACATAGTCAAACTCCCAAGAACATCATCCAGTGTAGTCATACACATAGTCAAACTCCAGAGAAGATCATCCAGTATAGTCAAACACATAGTCAAACTCCCGAGAACATCCAGTATAGTCATACACATAGTGAAACTCCCAAGAACATCATCCAGTCTAGTCATACACATAGTCAAACTCCAGAGAACATCATCCAGTGTAGTCATACACATAGTCAAACTCCAGAGAACTACCAGTATAGTCAAACACATAGTCAAACTCCAGAGAACATCATCCAGTATAGTCATACACATAGTCAAACTCCCGAGAACATCATCCAGTATAGTTAAACACATAGTCAAACTCCCGAGAACATCATCCAGTATAGTCATACACATAGTCAAACTCCAGAGAACATCATCCAGTATAGTCATACACATAGTCAAACTCCAGAGAACATCATCCAGTCTAGTCATACACATAGTCAAACTCCGAGAAATATCAGTGTAGTCATACACATAGTCAAACTCCGAGAACATCATCCAGTATAGTCAAACACATAGTCAAACTCCCGAGAACATCATCCAGTATAGTCATACACATAGTCAAACTCCAGAGAACATCATCCAGTATAGTCATACACATAGTCAAACTCCAGAGAACATCATCCAGTATAGTCAAACACATAGTCAAACTCCCGAGAACTCCAGAGTAACACATACCCCAAGAATGTTAGTCATACACATAGTCAAACTCCAGAGAACATCATCCAGTGTAGTCATGCACATAGTCAAACTCCTGAGAACATCATCCAGTATAGTCAAACACATAGTCAAACTCCAGAGAACATCATCCAGTATAGTCAAACACATAGTCAAACTCCTGAGAACATCATTCAGTGTAGTCGTACACATAGTCAAACTCCCAAGAACATCATCCAGTATAGTCATACACATAGTCAAACTCCCGAGAACATCATCCAGTGTAGTCATACACATAGTCAAACTCCAGAGAACATCGTCCAGTATAGTCATACACATAGTCAAACTCCCAAGAACATCATCCAGTGTAGTCATACACATAGTCAAACTCCCAAGAACATCATCCAGTGTAGTCATACACATAGTCAAACTCCCAAGAACATCATCCAGTATAGTCATACACATAGTCAAACTCCCGAGAACACTCAGTATATCAACCAAGAACATCATCCAGTATAGTCATACACATAGTCAAACTCCGGAACATCATCCAGTATAGTCATACACATAGTCAAACTCCCGAAAAACATTCCGTATAGTCATAACATAGTCAAACTCCGAGAACATCATCCAGTATAGTCATACACATAGTCAAACTCCCAAGAACATCATCCAAGTATAGTCATACACATAGTCAAACTCCAGAGAACATCATCCCAGTATAGTTAATCACACATAGTCAAACTCCAGAGAAACATCATCCAGTCAATCCACCTCAGTCATAACATAGTCAAACTCCCGAGAACATATCAGTATAGTCAAACCATAGTCAAACTCCCAAGAACATCATCCAGTATAGTCATACACATAGTCAAACTCCAGAGAACATCATCCAGTATAGTCATACACATAGTCAAACTCCAGAGAACATCATCCAGTATAGTTAAACACATAGTCAAACTCCAGAGAACATCATCCAGTATAGTCATACACATAGTCAAACTCCAGAGAACATCATCCAGTATAGTTAAACACATAGTCAAACTCCCAGAGAACATCATTCAGTGTAGTCATACACATAGTCAAACTCCCAAGAACATCATCCAGTATAGTCATACACATAGTCAAACTCCAGAGAACATCATCCAGTGTAGTCATACACATAGTCAAACTCCCCAGAACATCATCCAGTATAGTATAAATAGTCAAATCCCAAAATCACCAGTGTCTCATACACATAGTCAAACTCCAGAGAACATCATCCAGTATAGTCATACACATAGTCAAACTCCAGAGAACATCATCCAGTATAGTCAAACACATAGTCAAACTCCCGAGAACATCCAGTATAGTCATACACATAGTCAAACTCCGAGAACTATCCGTATAGTCAACACTAGTCAAACTCCAGAGAACATCTTCATTTATCAACCACAGTCAAATCCCAAGAACATCATCCAGTATAGTCATACACATAGTCAAACTCCCAAGAACATCATCCAGTATAGTCATACACATAGTCAAACTCCCGAGAACATCATCCAGTGTAGTCATACACATAGTCAAACTCCCAAGAACATCATCCAGTATAGTTAAACACATAGTCAAACTCCCGAGAACATCATTCAGTGTAGTCGTACACATAGTCAAACTCCCAAGAACATCATCCAGTATAGTCATACACATAGTCAAACTCCAGAGAACATCATCCAGTGTAGTCAGTACACATAGTCAAACTCCCAAGAACATCATCCAGTATAGTCATACACATAGTCAAACTCCCAAGAAATATCCATTAGTCTACACATAGTCAAACTCCCAAGAACATCATCCAGTGTAGTCATACACATAGTCAAACTCCCAAGAACATCATCCAGTATAGTCATACACATAGTCAAACTCCCGAGAACATCATCCAGTATAGTCATACACATAGTCAAACTCCCGAGAACATCATCCAGTATAGTCATACACATAGTCAAACTCCCAAGAACATCATCCAGTATAGTCACAATAGTCAAACTCCAGAGAACATCATCCAGTATAGTCATACACATAGTCAAACTCCCGAGAACATCATCCAGTGTAGTCATACACATAGTCAAACTCCCAGAGAACATCATCCAGTATAGTCATACACATAGTCAAACCCAAAACTCCCAGAACATACATAGTCAAATCCAGAATATGTGTAGTCATACACATAGTCAAACTCCCAAGAACATCATCCAGTATAGTCATACACATAGTCAAACCTCAACCCGAGAACATCATCCAGTGTAGTCATACACATAGTCAAACTCCAAGAACATCATCCATTAGTCATACATAGTCAAACTCCAGAGAACATCATCCAGTGTAGTCATACACATAGTCAAACTCCCAAGAACATCATCCAGTATAGTCATACACATAGTCAAACTCCAGAGAACATCATCCAGTATAGTCATACACATAGTCAAACTCCAGAGAACATCATCCAGTGTAGTCATACACATAGTCAAACTCCCAGAACAACCATGTCATACATATGTCAAACTCCGAGAACATCATCCAGTGTAGTCATACACATAGTCAAACTCCAGAGAACATCATCCAGTATAGTCATACACATAGTCAAACTCCCAAGAACATCATCCAGTATAGTCAACACTAGTCACAAAACCCATACACATAGTCAAACTCCCAAGAACATCATCCAGTGTAGTCATACACATAGTCAAACTCCCAGAGAACATCATCCAGTATAGTCATACACATAGTCAAACTCCCAAGAACATCATCCAGTATACCCACACACACCCAAAAGTTTCCTCCCTTTTCCCACCCCTCCCCAATCCAGTATGTTAAACACTGTCAATCCTGAGACATCACTCAGTGTAGTCGTACACATAGTCAAACTCCCAAGAACATCATCCAGTATAGTCATACACATAGTCAAACTCCCGAGAACATCATCCAGTATAGTCGTACACATAGTCAAACTCCCAAGAACATCATCCAGTATAGTCATACACATAGTCAAACTCCCGAGAACATCATCCAGTGTAGTCATACACATAGTCAAACTCCCAAGACTCATCAGTATAGTCTACACATAGTAAACTCCGAACATCATCCAGTATAGTCGTACACATAGTCAAACTCCGAGAACATCATCCAGTATAGTCGTACACATAGTCAAACTCCGAGAACATCATCCAGTGTAGTCATACACATAGTCAAACTCCCGAGAACATCATCCAGTATAGTCATACACATAGTCAAACTCCCGAGAACATCATCCAGTATAGTCATACACATAGTCAAACTCCCAAGAACACATCCTTCATCCATAAGTCAAACTCCCAAGAACATCGTTCAGTGTAGTCATACACATAGTCAAACTCCCAAGAACATCATCCAGTATAGTCATGCACATAGTCAAACTCCCAAGAACATCATCCAGTATAGTCATACACATAGTCAAACTCCCAAGAACATCATCCAGTTTAGTCATGCACATAGTCAAACTCCCGAGAACATCATCCAGTATAGTTAAACACATAGTCAAACTCCCGAGAACATCATCCAGTATAGTCATACACATAGTCAAACTCCAGAGAACATCGCCCAGTATAGTTAAACACATAGTCAAACTCCAGAGAACATCATCCAGTATAGTCATACATAGTCAAACTCCCAAGAACATCATCCAGTATAGTCATACACATAGTCGAATTCCTGAGAACATCATCCAGTATAGTCATGCACATAATCAAACTCCCAAGAACATCATCCAGTAAAGTCATGCACATAGTCAAACTCCAGAGAACATCATCCAGTATAGTCATGCACATAGTAAAACTCCCAAGAACATCGTCCAGTATTGTCATACACATAGTCAAACTCCCAAGAACATCGCCCAGTATAGTCAAGCACAAAGTCGAATTTCTGAGAACATTGTCCAGTATAGTCATACACATAGTCAAACTCCAGAGAACATCATCCAGTAAAGTCTGCAAAGTCAATCCAGAGAACATCATCCAGTATAGTCATGCACATAGTCAAACTCCCAAGAACATCGTCCAGTATTGTCATACACATAGTCAAACTCCCAAGAACATCGCCCAGTATAGTCATACACATAGTCGAACTCCCAAGAACATCATCCAGTATAGTCATGCAAATACTCAAACTCCCAAGAACATCGTCCAGTATAGTCATGCGCATAGTCGAAATTTTGAGAATATTATCCAGTATAGTCATGCACATAGTCAAACTCCTGACAAAATCGTCCAGTATAGTCATGCACATAGTCAAACTCCCGACATCATCATCCAGTATAGTCACACACATAGTCAAATTCCTCAGAAAATCGTCCAGTACAGTTATACATATAGTCAAAATCCAGAGAGCATCGTCCAGTATAGTCATGCACATAGTCAAATTCCTGAGAAAATCATCCAGTACAGTCATACACATAGTCAAATTCCCGAGAACATCATCAAGTACAGTCTTACACATATGCAAATTCCCGAGAACATCGTACAGTATAATCATGAACATAGTTAAACTCCCGAGAACATCGTCCAGGACAATCATGCACATAGTCAAACTCCAGTCCAGTATAGTCATGCATATAATAAAAATCCAGAGAACATCGTCCAGTATAGTCATGCACATAGTCAAACTCCAGAGAACATCATCCATTAAAGTCATGCACATAGTCAAACTCCCAAGAACATCGTCCAGTACAGTCATGCACATAGTCAAACTACAGAGAACATCGTCCAGTATAGTCATGCACATAGTCAAACTCCAGAGAACATCATCCAGTATAGTCATACATAGTCAAACTCCCAAGAATATCGTCCAGTATAGTCATACACATAGTCGAATTTCTGAGAACATCATCCAGTAAAGTCGTACACATAGTCAAACTTATAAGAACATCATCCAGTATAGTCATGCACATAGTCAAACTCCAGAGAACATCATCCAGTATAGTCATACATAGTCAAACTCCCAAGAACATCATCCAGTATAGTCATACACATAGTCGAATTTTTGAGAACGTCATCCAGTAAAGTCATGCACATAGTCAAACTCCCAAGAACATCATCCAGTATAGTCATGCACATAGTCAAACTCCAGAGAACATCATCCAGTATAGTCATGCACATAGTCAAACTCCCAAGAACATCGTTCAGTATAGACATGCACAAAGTCGAATTTCTGAGAACATTGTCCAGTATAGTTATACACATAGTCAAACTCTCGAGAACATCGTCAAGTATAGTCACGCACATAGTCTAACTCCTGACAAAATCGTCCAGTGCAGTCATACACACAGTCAAACTCCCGAGAACATCGTCATGTACAGTCATGCACATAGTCAAACTCCAGAGAGCATAAACCAGTATAGTCATACACATAGTCAAACTCCCGAGAACATCATCCAGTGTAGTCATACACATAGTCAAACTCCCGAGAACATCATCCAGTATAGTTAAACACATAGGCAAACTCCAGAGAACATCATCCAGTATAGTTAAAGACGTAGTCAAACTCCAGAGAACATCATTCAGTATAGTTAAACACATAGTCAAACTCCAGAGAACATCATCCAGTATAGTTAAACACATAGTCAAACTCCAGAAAACATCATCCAGTATAGTCATACACATAGTCAAACTCCCGAGAACATCATCCAGTATAGTTATACACATAGTCAAACTTCCGAGAACATCATCCAGTATAGTTAAACACATAGTCAAACTCCCGAGAACATCATCCAGTGTAGTCATACACATAGTCAAACTCCTGAGAACATCATCCAGTATAGTCAAACTCATAGTCAAACTCCCAAGAACATCATCCAGTGTAGTCATACACATAGTCAAACTCCCGAGAACATCATCCAGTCTAGTTATACACATAGTCAAACTCCCAAGAACATCATCCAGTATAGTCATACACATAGTCAAACTCCCGAGAACATCATCCAGTATAGTCATACACATAGTCAAACTCCCGAGAACATCATCCAGTATAGTCATACACATAGTCAAACTCCAGAGAACATCGTCCAGTATAGTCATACACATAGTCAAACTCCCGAGAACATCGTCCAGTATAGTCATACACATAGTCAAACTACCGAGAACATCGTCCAGTCTAGTCATACACATAGTCAAACTCCCGAGAACATCATCCAGTGTAGTCATACACATAGTCAAACTCCCGAGAACATCATCCAGTATAGTCATACACATAGTCAAACTCCCGAGAACATCATCCAGTATAGTCATACACATGTCCACTCCCGAGACATTTCCATATTCCAACCCCCAAACCATAGCACATAGTCAAACTCCCGAGAACATCATCCAGTATAGTTAAACACATAGTCAAACTCCCGAGAACATCATCCAGTGTAGTCATACACATAGTCAAACTCCCAAGAACATCATCCAGTATAGTCAAACACATATTCAAACTCCCGAGAACATCATCCGGTATAGTCATACACATAGTCAAACTCCCAAGAACATCATCCAGTATAGTCATACACATAGTCAAATTCCTCAGAAAATCGTCCAGTACAGTCATACATATAGCCAAACTCCAGAGAACATCGTCCAGTATAGTCATTCACATAGTCAAACTCCAGAGAACATCGTCCAGTATAGTCATGCACATAGTCAAACTCCTGAGAACATCGTCCAGTATAGTTACACATAGTCAAACTCCCAAGAACATCATCCAGTATAGTCATACACATAGTCAAACTCCCAAGGGCATCATCCAGTATAGTCATACACATAGTCAAATTCCTCAGAACATCGTCCAGTATAGTCATACACATAGTCAAATTCCCAAGAACATCATCCAGTATAGTCAAACACATATTCAAACTCCCGAGAACATCATCGAGTATAGTCATACACATAGTCAAACTCCCAAGAACATCATCCAGTATAGTCATACACATAGTCAAATTCCTCAGAAAATCGTCCAGTACAGTCATACATATAGCCAAACTCCAGAGAACATCGTCCAGTATAGTCATACACATAGTCAAACTCCTGAGAACATCGTCCAGTATAGTCATGCACATAGTCAAACTCCTGAGAACATCGTCCAGTATAGTTACACATAGTCAAACTCCCAAGAACATCATCCAGTATAGTCATACACATAGTCAAACTCCCAAGAACATCATCCAGTATAGTCATACACATAGTCAAATTCCTCAGAAAATCGTCCAGTATAGTCATACACATAGTCAAATTCCCAAGAACATCATCCAGTATAGTCATACACATAGTCAAATTCCTCAGAAAATCGTCCAGTATAGTCATACACATAGTCAAACTCCCAAGAACATCATCCAGTATAGTCATACACATAGTCAAACTCCCAAGAACATCATCCAGTATAGTCATACACATAGTCAAATTCCCAAGAACATCATCCAGTATAGTCATACACATAGTCAAACTCCCAAGAACATCATCCAGTATAGTCATACAAATAGTCAAACTCCCGAGAACATCATCCAGTATAGTCATACACATAGTCAAACTCCCAAGAACATCATCCAGTATAGTCATACACATAGTCAAATTCCTCAGAAAATCGTCCAGTATAGTCATACACATAGTCAAACTCCCAAGATCATCATCCAGTATAGTCATACACATAGTCAAACTCCCAAGAACATCATGCAGTATAGTCATACACATAGTCAAATTCCCAAGAACATCATCCAGTATAGTCATACACATAGTCAAACTCCCAAGATCATCATCCAGTATAGTCATACAAATAGTCAAACTCCCGAGAACATCATCCAGTATAGTCATACACATAGTGAAACTCCCAAGAACATCATCCAGTATAGTCATACACATAGTCAAATTCCTCAGAAAATCGTCCAGTACAGTCCAATGATAAGATTGTCATGTCAAATATTGCAAGTTTAACATGACACGTCTCATATTGTAGACCTTTTTAGTTTGTACCTATATCCTATAGTCAAACATTTTGTACGGCATCATCGCTCATTTCTCGTGAGGACATTAGTGTTGAAGTGAATACATAGATTAAGTAGCTATAATAATCATATTTAATGACTGAATTTATAAAATACAAGAAATCGTGTGCATCCTTGCTAAAATAATTGGAAAAGTTCGAAAGATTAGTTTCACTGAAATTTACAAAGCCTGTACTAAAAGTAAAATCTTGTGTATGTTGTTTGTGATGAATATTGCAATAACTGTTACCCCGCTAAATTTCTTAAATGGACTTTTCCATCTTTCATTTTGGACAGTTCTAATAATTATTCAATGATCATGATCTGCACTGGTCGCAAAGGAATATTTTTTTGCTACTAGCATGGTAAAAGTTAAAACGTTAGGCACCAGTACTAAAACGGGAATTCACCCTTTTTTGATTATAAGGGATAAGGAAATAAACAATAAACAAAAATCTCTTAGATATAATAAATGTTAGAGTTGCTGACTTGAAATCACTGTAACCTCTCACTGACTGAGGGTCATAGGTTCGAATCCTGCTGCCGCCCATGTCTCTTTATGTAAGAAAGTTGGCAGTCTTTTGTGACTGAAATACGGCTGGCACGAGCGTTATAGATCAAGAAACAATCGAAACAATCTTATTAGACAAGGAACAGTAAACAATTTAGAGTGAGTAGGGTCCCTAATGAAAAACCTTTTAATATCCTTTTAGTAATTTCTAGGCTTGTCCCGTTTATGGCGATTCATAAGTGGTCTTGTGGGGATCGTCTCAAAAGCCGAGATGAAACTAGTACTCTTAGAAGGGAGCACGGCTAACTGATGATATTCCTAAAAATACACTCCTATCTCCATGCATGCATTAAATTGGTTCTCAAGTGAGCGTAGATGGCCACCATGGATCTCTTGCCACGTTTATGCATCATATACCCATGACGGATAGCCCATTGGATGCTTTTTAAAGCAAACATTGTTTGAGCATGTGTGTATATATTACTTGAAGGTAACTACCCCCATCTCCATTAACTAAAATTCCGTATCTTAACAGAGGTATGCATGCCGTTTTCCATATCTCAGTGCCGGGATTCTCATGTGACATCCGGTTAATCCAAAACTAAGAACAGTATAGTACTATATAGTTGCAAATGCTACGTTAAGAGGAAATTATATTTGTAAATGCTCGTAGACGTACATTTGTATTACACGTATTTTTAGAGCTAAATTCTCTTAAAATGCCGCTTAAACATTGCAATTATGCGTTTGAAAGTTTCATTACAGATATTGACTGAAGTTAATTTACACGTTAGCTCTTTTAAAGTAATAACCGGGTGAAAAAAGTTTGACTCAGTCTGTATGCGTGGACCAACGTGAGATGGTTAAAATATTGTAAGAATATAATTATGATGCTGAGAAATTTGAAATTTGTTAACAAACTACTGCCGTGTTTGTGCTTTATAACTTTCCTTTGGCATAAATCTTGTTGAAATATCTTTTGTTTGAAGATAGTTACGACCATTGACAACGCAAAAGCCTTTGCACAACCGGGGTTTTGTCTTACAGCGTAATATTGTGTTCTATTTGCAACTTTATACATATTCAAGATTTATTAAATATATAAATAGACACTAATCGATTGAAACAGTTAAAGAAAGTTGTTAATATGCCGTCGAAATATGTGTGACTTTATATTTACGTCAGTATACATCAACAAAAGCAGAGATGATCGCGATTGGTTCACTAGAATCGACAATAGTCAAACTATTCACATCAATTTCTGTATAAATTCTAGAAAATACAAACGTGTAGGATATTGAAAACAGAGACTAATGAATTTTCCTTTTCTATAAACACGGTATTATTTAAACTCATAACTGCTATTCAATTATATTACCGACTTGTCCAGATAACAAAAAACATTTTGGAACATAGTCCACTGCGCATGCGTCACTATGTTCATGCACTTGCATCAACATAGCTAACTATGTTGCAACTTTGTACTTACAACGCGTTGCAGTTGGCTTGCCCGCTGGCTATTTTAGCAATCAATAAAATTACAATCTTACGTCACACAAAGGCGAATCTGAAACTATTAATAGAGCATGTAGATATCGGTTAACTCCTCCCCTCCGTTCTTTCATTGAAAAGGTCAAATAGGGGCGCATACAATCAGTCTTTATTTGATTCTGACGTTACGTTCCGAACGTGGAAAGAAAAATTTAAAGTCATAACAGAAGCAGTATCGGATAAAGTATATATCAAAGTGCCATTTGGTAGATCGGCGGAGCCAGGTGTACACTTATTGATGAAACTTTCCCAAAACTTTATGAAATAAACTATGGAAGTTTTATTGCGTACCTCAACGAATAGCCCAACTAATTGCACGCAAGTGCTTTTTGCTACATACGATGGCCGCCCTTCGCAAAGGCAGACTAGATGTAATATCAGTTTGTAAAATTGTTCTGTCTTGCAGTCGAAATATTGAGGCTACTCCACGAGGTAATACATGTGCATAAAAATAAAAATAAAACACATTAACAGCGCACTTTTAAAGTAAGCAAGATTAAAATGTTATCCCAATACTGCAAATAGATCTAAAATGTCTGGGCTAGGTAAAACAGGACTTTCGTACAATATTTATTCGTTTTAATTTTTTGCCCTAAATATTTCGGCTAGCCTGCGGACAACCGGGACCCGGGACAGAAAAGCCGCTTGTCTGACAGCAGAAAGTCCTGTGCCAGACATGTCGGACCCCCTCTGTACTATGGGTTGGACATAATTATACAGCAGCGTCCAATAGTCTAATTAATTTGGTGTTTCAGTGAGACCCCTTTCACAGATCTGTTATTTATAACTAGAAGGTGAACAACTTGAAAATATCAGCCTATAAAATCGGTTTGCCTTCGAAGTCGAAATGCAGTATCCAACACTCATCTACAGATTTTTATATTGGTTGGAATAAAAAAGAATTGAAATACATGTAAATATATGAGATAAAGTGAAACCAATCATATAATCGTTATTAATCTACTGGTCTGACTGTCATGTCTGCAGTTTCATTTTTATGGCCGGAGTAACTACGCCCCTGTTCATTGATTTGTAATTATTTCTTAAACTCAACGCCCCGTCCGCACGGCTTTTAAAGTAAAAAACACTGTTCACAAGGGAAAATTGTCGAGTTCACTGTCGGCAGTAGAGAGGGAACTTGGGTATGATAATACAACGTCCGTACAAGTAAAGATTTTGGTAGATGCACTGATTATGTCAGTACGTACAGTACGGCATTAGATACTTAGTATGTCAGCAGACTTCCTTACCTTTTGTGGCGACGCTCTGCGAAATAAAGGAGTTCCAGTACCGCCGGAGACAAAAATATTTTTCACGCATCGATGTACTCAATTATTGATAATTTCGTCAATTTAATTACTTTCGTTGACATTTTGTTCCACTTTGGCGAACAAAATTGACAAGGCGAGTTGAGAAACAGACTGAAAAACGCATTTTATGAAAAATGCATCACAATATATTTTTTCAACAGACGTCATTATGAATTGTGTAGGATAACATGTTACTGCAATGGAATTCCGATGTGTAAAGTTCCGCGAATATAATTTACATGTAAACTAATTCATAAACTTACGGTCTACACTTATAAATGCAATGATACCGTAGCTCAATCGCTGTAATTGAAGGAGATCTCTTTTAAAAGAGTATATATTAATCAACATTTTAAATAAAACAGAAGATCTATATAATTTATCTCGCAGTCACTACAAAATACGCGAAGAAACCTATATTTAACATTATTAAATACTGTTTGTCACTTGCATTAAAATTACCATGCGGGTTTTTGGGCGGAGCAAATTGACGACGTGAGAAAGAAGCTGGACGCTCGCACCTAAAGTCCTTGAATGGGGAGGAGTTAACCTATAAACTAGCTCTAATAATAGTTTCAAAATTGCGCTATGAGTGACGTAAGATTATAACTGTATCGATTGCCAAGATAGCGATCGGGCAAACCCAACTGCAACGCGTTGTAAACACCATCAGCATTTTTACACGGACCTATATAGATCTACGTGTAGATATATGTCCGTGATATTTAGTATGTATGTCTACGCGAGAATGTGCGGGAATAGACTAGAAAGAAATAAACAATCCATTGATTTGAAACCAAGTGCCTATGAATGATTTCAAAGGAAAGGCAGCACGTTCTATTTTATGACGTCAGTGCACTATGACGTCATTGTCAGCTGCACTTGCTGTAAACACATAATTTTAGCTTGGTAGATTCTAGATAAATATCGATGGACATCTCTTCAACGGAAAAAGAAAACGACAAAGAAGACTTCAAGCGGTACCGTGTAAATTGTTTTGTCCTTGGACATTTTGGACAAGATAAACATGATAAAAGGTGAGGCACATTTTTATGCTTGGCCGATGGTGCAGTTTGGCAGTGTCTCAGGCTACACTATACACCAGGGCAGTAGATCTCTACTGTTTTGAAGAGATCAAAATGTTTCTCGTTAGTGCTTTAGGTTAGTTTACAATCATGTTAGATCTATTGACTAGACGCCATTAGCGTAGAAGTTCCTACCATGTTTGATGTGTCGGGTCGGCCACTGTCCCTATCAACGGTTTATTTTAAAGACTTTAAAATATTTAATTAACGACGACATCGCTACTACTTTATTCTGATTGCGTAAAACTTTTCTCGGACCTTTGATTTCTTTCTCAAGATTTCATTGGTTGATATACATGTACATGTAATATTCTCTTTCATTGGTTACGTTTAGCTATTTAAGAAATTTAACAAAGCTTTCGCGCCACTTGTTAGTTTTTTGTTTGGTTGTGTCATACCATTTTTTCCCAACCCGCCCTTTGACTTGCCCATATTATTTTGACATTGTTGTCATTTTTGTTTTGTTTATTATAAAAAAATAATTTTTCTCTTCTTTTTCTCTTCTTTTCTTTACATTTTCTTTTTACTTGTTAGTTTTTTGTTTGGTTGTGTCATACCATTTTTTGCAGTTGTGCAAATTATCACGTTGTAGTAGTATTTTGATTTGGAAAAGAATTTATTTCTTTTATTTTATGTTACTCACTACAAAATGACGAAAGGATTTAATTAAGGACTTGTTTTTAGTGGGTATTTTGCCCCGTTACGGGGTAAAGTGTTGTTTTCTTTTGCTATTTGCAATAACGACAGTGTTCATTTATATGGAACTTTTTTTGCTATTTGCAATAACGACAGTGTTCATTTATATAGAACTTTTTTGACTTCTCGCTCATTATAATGTCAAACAAACGCAGTACAAAGCGGGTGAATTACAAAAACTTGCATGAAGGCCAGCCCGCAGAAGAAGAAACGGCGCCGAGTGTTAGCCTTGCGCCGTCAAGTAGACCAAGTCGAAGGTCGCTGGAATCATTGATTGAAGAAGTTAACGTTTCGTACGTGTTTGAACCTACATCTTCGGACAATGAGGAAGATAAAGAAGATTTGCAGACAATGCAGAAAGAGTTAGACGAGTTAGAAAAGGAGGAAGTTAAACTTCGTTTTCTACAAGAAAAACAGCAGTTACAACAGAAATTGGAGAAGAAAAGATCGGACGTCAAAGCTCTAAAAGGTTTGTCTTCTTCCTCTAAAATTTCTAATTCTGACAGTAAACAGAACGTTTTGACTTCTTCAAAAATAACAATTGATGATCTTAAGCAATTGAAGCCGTTAATGAGGCAAGTAAAATCAGAGATGAAAGGCTTAGGCTTGGACGATTCTAGCTCATCCGAACAAGATTCGGACAGCACGACAAGTTCAGATACGGACCAAAGTGACCAGTCTTCAGATAATTCCTCTCATGATGGTGATGCTCATAAGAAAAAGAGCTCTAAGAAGAAGCGTAAACACAAAAAACATGCTAAAAAGTCTGGTATAGCTATGAAATCTTCTGATAAGGTTAAGAATCGTCAGAAATATCCGCATTCACAATTACGTTACGAATTTGTTAATCAGAAAATTTCCTTTCAAAATTTAGATCTAAATCTTTTTGTAGCAGGTGAATTAGAGATTATTTCAGATTCCAAAATAAAATCTACTGAGAAAGAAGGCAGAATTGCACTACTGAAAAGAATCATGTATTTAAGCACGTCTTACGATTTCAAGTTGTTAAAATCGTATTACGCCGCAGTTCTTAGAGAAATCGAATTAGGTAGTAAGTCCTGGTCGGATGATTTTACATATTTAGAGCTTGTTATTTGTAATAGAAATGGTTCTTTAAACAAGAACTATGTGCCTCAGAGCGCCAGGTTTAAAAAAGGTCAGACCCTTCCCCCTAGGTTAGCCAAGCAAGGCTACTCTGATATTAGCAAGCCACAGTCAGATGTCATGGATGATTCTCAGGTTTGGTTTTGCTCTTTATTTCAAAGAAATCGGTGTGATCATAAAACAACTCACACCACTGTTGTGAAGGGCAAGCTTAGGTACGCTCAGCATATATGTGCTACATGCTGGCAGTTAGATAAAGTCAAATTGCCGCACCCCGAAAGCGCCACCGCTTGTCCACATACTTTAGCGTGACACACAAATTTAGCTTCAAATTTTCATAACGAAAATAAAGTACAAGATATTTTTTTACCTAGTTTCTGTTATAATAAGTCAAAAGATATTTGTCTAGCAGATCACTCTCATATTTGTGAGCATTCTGTTGCTTGTAAGATGTGTAAGGAGATTAAGAATTGTTCCACATTTGCAGATGTAAATAATAAAATTATAGTTCATGAAATTATCAAAGATTCAGGTCATTTCAATTTTGAAAAATGCCGTATCACAGTAAATGACACAATTAATACAGTTTATTTGCGGAAAATGCTTTCTTTTTTTAGTTATACAGACATGCTAGTTTGTGATTTACTTCAGTTCGGATTTCCATTAGGTTTTGTAGGAGATGAAAATCTTCTTGCGTCCACCAGAAAAGTATGGAAATACAAAAATTACAAAGGGGCTATAGAATTTCCAACTGAAATTGAAAAATACTTGGTCAAAGAAATGGATTGTAATGCCATTATAGGACCATTCAAGGACAATCCCTTTTCTAATAATTTATTGATTTCTCCTCTTAATTCCGTTCCTAAGAAAGATGTGTCGAATCGTAGAGTTATATTAGACTTGAGTAGCTCTAGCCCAAATTCAGTCAATGATTTCATTGATAAAGATTGGTACCTGGGCGAGCCTGTTTCTTTGATATTTCCCAAAATTGATGATTTTGTGAGGCTCATTCTGACTAAAGGTCAAGGTGCATTAATGTTCAAAAAAGATTTGAAGCGTGCTTATAGACAGATTAGCATATGTCCTTCACAATATAATTTAGTTTCCTTTGTCTGGAAAAAGCATATTTTCTGCGATACAGTGCTTTCAATGGGTTTACGTAGTGCAGCGGCCATTTGTCAAAGGGTCACTACTGCTATAGCCTTTATTTTGCTGAATCTAGGCATTTCGATTTTGAATTATCTAGATGATTTCGCTGGCGTTGAGAGACCAAATCTTGCTGAAGCAGCCTTTCTTACATTAGGAACTGTTTTACAGAGGAGCGGCATAGAAGAGTCAGTTGAAAAAAGTTACCCACCTTCCACAGTTATGTCCTTTTTAGGGGTCCTGTTTAACACTGTCAAAATGACTATGGAAATTACCCCAGAACGGTTACTTGAAATCATACTACTTGTCAAATCTTGGTTAAATAAGGAAAAGGCCACTATTAAGCAGGTTCAGTCTTTGTTGGGAAAATTGAATTTTATTGGTGCTTGTGTTAAATCAAGTAGAGTTTTTATTAGCAGACTGTTGAATTGGTTAAGGGAGATTCATGGTTCCTCTAAATCATTTGCGCACAAAGTACCATCCGAAGTTCAAAAAGACATGTTATGGTGGAACATTTTTCTACCCTTATATAATGGGGTGTCACTCATTAATACAGGTAAATGGTCAGAGCCGGATGCCGTTTTTTCCTCGGATTCTTGTCTTGTAGCTTGTGGTGGTTTCTGGAATGGTAACTTTTTTCATGCTAAGTTTCCAGAGTTTATTTTACAAAAGAATCTGCACATCGGGGCACTTGAGATGTTATCACTGGTAGTTTGTCTTCACCTCTGGGGTAGGAATTTTAGTAATCGTAAAATTTTAGTTTTGTGTGACAACTTATCAGTGTGTGTAACACTAAACACAGGCAAAGCGCGTTGTCATTTCCTTCAGTCCTGCCTAAGGGAGATTTGTTATATAGCCTCTGTAAATGAGTTTGAAATTAAAGCGAAACATCTGTCTTCTGAGGAAAATCGCATTGCAGATCATCTATCTAGATGGCATTCAAATGAAATGCATAGGACAGAATTTGTTCGGTTGACTGAGCATTTTTCGGTTTGTGAATACACAGTCAAGGAGTCAGATTTTAATTTTGAGAACAAATGGTAACTCTTAAGGCCTTTGTGTAGTCCGGACTTGGATAGGCTTGAGTTCTGCTTTTGTAATATTCATGATATATTTTATTTTTATTGTTTTACTTAATCTGTTTCTTTTCAGAATCTCAACTTAAAGTTCTCAAGAATGAACTGAGAGATTCTAATAAAAGAGCATATGCTGAAGGTTCAAGACGAAATCTTAAAATTCAATGGAAGTCCTTTTTGTTGTTCTGCACATACTTTAGTTTCACAAGTTTACCCGCGTCTACAATCACGCTACAGCTTTATGCACAGTTTTTAAGCAGATCATTTAGGTCTGTAGATTCTATTAAGAATTATATTAGCGGGGTAAAGGTCATGCATTTGTTGTTAGGTTTGAATACTGACCAGATAAATTCCTTTTTGTTAAATCTGTCTTTCAAAGGTATTGCGAAATTGAAATTGCATTCTGTTAAACAAGCAGAACCTATAACTCCGGAAATTTTGATAAAAATCCATTCTATATTGGACTTCTCTAAAGCGGACAATTTGTCATATTGGTGTCTTTTCCTGTTTGCCTTTTTTCTTATGGCAAGGAAGTCAAATTTAGTTCCAACTTCGAAAAAAGATTTGCTTCACCCAAAATTTTTATTACGACAAGATGTAACTTTTTCAGGTGCTAACCTTCTAGTTTCTATGAAATGGTCAAAGACTATTCAAGCGGGGGAGAGAGAGTTAGTTACGCCTTTAGTTGTAATGCCAGGTTCGAGTTTATGTCCCGTAAAGGCTTTTAACTGTATGGTTAAGAAAATTGATGCTATGAGTGACTCTCCTTTGTTCCTCCTTAGTTCCGGTGAACCGGTTACATACCAGTTATTTCAGTCTAAACTTAGACAGTGTGTGAAGGAAGTAGGCTTGGCTCCGGAGCTATACTCCACCCATTCGTTTCGTAGAGGATTTGCTACCTTAGCGTTCAGATTAGATGTCCCGTCTGATCTTATTCAACTAATGGGAGACTGGCGCTCTGATGCATATAAAAAATATATTCAGTATTCTTTACAAGATAAATTCAAAGTTTCGCGTTTTATTTGTGCAAATTTGTTAAACACAACCTTTTTGAGTTAGTTTTGTAATACCGTTTTTCGTTCTAGTGCTCATTTCGTTCCTCGTGCATTTCGTCTTGACCGAGAAATAGGTTCTGTTGTCGAGTAGATGTTTTAACTGCTTGGACAGAATTGATATTCTATTATCGGCATGAGGGGGAATTTTGAGTTATGTAAGTTCACTAAGTAATACGGTTGTTCGTTCCAGTGCTCACGTTCGTTCCTCGTGCATTTCGTCTTAACCGAGAAATATGTTCTGTTGTCTAGTGGATGTTTTAACCGCTTGGACAGAATTGATATTCTAATATCGGCACGAGGGGGAATTTTGAGTTCTTACACATTCTGTTTAGAATTTTTTACCAATGACGTGTAATAAGCGTTGTTATCGAAGTTTACCCTGTGCTTTTCATCTTAACAGATGAAAATTTTCTGTTGTCAGGAGGATGTTTTGACCAACTGTTCAGAATAGCCATTCAAAGTGCGGCATAGATATAAACTTCAGAAAATTGTAATTAATTTTGTATATTGCGTGCTATTATATGTTTTATGTGTTATTCTGTCTTGTTTATAACTTGTTCCTTTTTCTCGTTGCAGATTACCGTCAAGTTCTTGTTTTAGGTGATTCCATTGTTAAATATCTGCCACCGATTGAGGGAGTCACAATTCAGTCTTTTCCTGGAGCCACCATTGGCAAATTGTCCTTTCTAGTCAGTAGAAAGCTTGTAGATCTTTACAACAAGCAATTTATAATAGTTCATGTTGGCACCAATAATATAGATAGGAAGCATTCTTCAGCCGCAATGTCTTCAGATTTTACCAACTTAATAGCTGCAATTAGATCTGAACACGCTTCTATTGGTATTATTGTCTCTGCGGTGCTGCCTCGACCGGTGGATCACACTTTCACTGATAAGCCTATCAAGGAATTCAATCATTTGTTAGAAGACGTACTAGCGAAGGACCTTCGTTTTAAATTCATTCGGTCGTACCGCCCGTTTTGTGCCAAAGGAAAGCCTAAGCGTTATCTTTTTGCCAAGTTAGACGGGGGTCTTCACTTGAACTCTGAGGGAGCAAATCGTCTCCGTTTCTTTTTTCTACGTGTTATCTCCACGTTATCATGAATGTACGTATTAGTGCATGGTTCAAGCCTTTCCACGCTAGTACGTCATCTGGTATGAATGTTGTCTCTCCATATTCATTTTCTTTGATTTGTTTATTCTAAATACCGCGGGAAGATAATTACTTGGTTTCTTTTGCCTTTTGCAGTATATCCTTTAGATAGTACTTGCTTACCATGCGTAAGGTAACAACGTTCAAATTTGTTAGGTTAATTTTTGTTTTAGTTATGCATGGCATATGCTTCATTTTGCCTTAGTTTGCATGGCTTTTTCTTCCTTTTTTTCCCCTTTGCATTCCCTACCTTTAGGCTTGTAAATTTTTTGTTTTGGCAGTTGATTGGCGGGTTATTTGCATATATGGACTTAAACTGTGATTCTCACTTAATGTGCAGTTTCACATTTATTTAATTGAATACAATAGTGATTCAGTATTTATTTATAGATTTATTTAATTGAATCCATGTTATTCGTGACACAACCTGTGGACATTAAAAATTGTATTATGCGTTCCTCTTTGTTCTTTCTGTAGCTAGGAGATAATTGGTTTATTTTAAAGACTTTAAAATATTTAATTAACGACGACATCGCTACTACTTTATTCTGATTGCGTAAAACTTTTCTCGGACCTTTGATTTCTTTCTCAAGATTTCATTGGTTGATATACATGTACATGTAATATTCTCTTTCATTGGTTACGTTTAGCTATTTAAGAAATTTAACAAAGCTTTCGCGCCACTTGTTAGTTTTTTGTTTGGTTGTGTCATACCATTTTTTCCCAACCCGCCCTTTGACTTGCCCATATTATTTTGACATTGTTGTCATTTTTGTTTTGTTTATTATAAAAAAATAATTTTTCTCTTCTTTTTCTCTTCTTTTCTTTACATTTTCTTTTTCACTTCGTTCATTCTTTTTTGTCATTCATTTTATCCTTGTTTAATTCATTGTATTTGTTATGATATTTGTTTCAATTATCATTGACGATTATTTCCAGGTTTTCTTTATATATATATGTGATTTAGATACATGTAATGATATTCCTGGACGCATTGTGGATCTCAGATTCAGTGAGTGTGAACTGCGACATGTATAAGTGTATTCTTAGATTAGTTGTGCACTGATAAACACTTGACCATATGCACTTATAAACTATTGATCATTGATAATATGCGGGTTATTTGCATATATGGACTTAAACTGTGATTCTCACTTAATGTGCAGTTTCACATTTATTTAATTGAATACAATAGTGATTCAGTATTTATTTATAGATTTATTTAATTGAATCCATGTTATTCGTGACACAACCTGTGGACATTAAAAATTGTATTATGCGTTCCTCTTTGTTCTTTCTGCAGCTAGGAGATAATTATTTTCTGCGTAAGCAAAGAAAGTGAAAAATACCGGCATTCAGTAGATCTAGTTTTGTGCATGACGACTGACTAGTGTTGGGCAATATATTGCAATATACCGGAATGATTTCAGTATCTAGCCCTACGACTGACCGTGTCTGTCATCTCCTTTATGTGTTTAATGACGCGTATGTATGTATTTTAGAGTTTTATCGGTAGTACCGGATAATCCATATGATTGACCAACGACTTATATAAGAGTTTAGTTATTTTAGGTTTCTGGCATTCTGGGCATAGTGCAAGATACAGAACGCGTCCTGTTCAAGAGACACTGTCACTTTAGTTCTTAAACATGTCCAGTGTACAGCACCGATACATCGGACCTGAGTCCTCGGTTTTAGGTCTCATCCGAAAGTTATGTTAGTGGGAGCACGAACTGTCTAATGTACGAACTGTCTTTAGTTATCTCCCTTTGAAATTTCTTGCGCCATTTGTAAACGTCTATTAGGTGATATTTTGACCCAAAGAGGCAATATATGCAAGTTGAGAAGATCCCACATCAGGTAAAAGCCTATCTAGAAAAGCGTGTATTGGTTTTCACATTTAGTATGGACAATACAGTGTAAACAGTATGGAGTCAAAAGTGATTCCACAACATCAAAATATAGATCTATTGAAACATAAAATTTCAAAACTTTCTAGTCTACTTTCTAGTCTACTTTCTAGTCTACTGCAGTACACAGGTGCAAGACACACTTATAGAAGACTATTACTGGCAAGCAAGGAAAAGCCGATAGCAAGGAATTGTCGACGGCTTTTTAGTTTTCCCGTTACATGCCTCTATAACTAGTCTGTATGAAGGAAGTTTTGATCAAAATCTGTCGGAGGAGACTGACAGAAAGCACGTGTCCAAGTGTTAAATATTTACTAAGATATCGGTTTTTCATTTCAGCATACTCACAACCGTGACATATGTTGTCAACAAAGTCACGTGGGGGTCATGTACGGCTGTCAACTTCTGATTTCCGCGCGAAAATATTACTTCAATTTTTCTTAAAAATTAGAAAATCACGTTAAAATACATTTCAATACGCAATAAAAAGGTATTGATTGTTTCTTCCATGGAAGGGACACTTAAAATTGTACAGACACACTTGACTGAACAATGCAGCAGGTAAGCCGTTTTTCGGTGTGTTTCCGTTATAAATTAAACGTTGTGATATTGAAAATTGGATGGAACCAACTAACAACCAATAGCCGTTCTTTTCCGTACAGACTACATGTTTACGCTATTGTGGTTATTTCCATTTATGTGTTAACTTCACTGAGTAAGCTATAGTCTCACTATTTGCACGTCGGAGGCAAACCGATTTTACAGGTTGACATTTAGTAGCTGTCCGCCTTCTACAAAATGGTGTGACAGTTATAAAATATAAGATCTGTGAAGGGGTCACAGTGAAACGCAAAATTAATTAGGCTAGGTAAGCTATTGCATACATATACAAAATAAGCTATTGCACGTTGGACTTGCAGAAATCGCCCGCCAATGTGTTTGCTTTTGCATTATGAGTTTGACAAAATAGCTGAAAGAATGTTAATTTACATATCGTTTGCATACCGTAGAAATATGCTAATATTGCTGCTAGAAGTATTCGCGCGAACTTACCATGTGACCATATAAAAGCAGATCTAGCGTGGAGTATTAAATATTGTAGATACTAATGCCTGAATTTGCTTAGACTGTCGTAGTTTGTACTTCAATAAAATATATAGACAGATGTGCCCTAGAAGGAACTTTTGGAATGCTATAACTTGTAACATTTTCAAACCGTACACTAGTATATCGGGATGATTTGACTCTTCGATTCAAGGGAAGTAATTTGTACTGATTGTATAGTATTTCCCCTTTGTTTGAGGGAGGCTCAATGCAGGGAAATCATAGGCTATATTGCCAAGCAAACACATAGAAAATATGTCGGAAGGGTCATCTGATGTTAGCTCCGACTTCCAGAGGCTGTGCAGGGTATTAAGCAAAACAATTTGCATCTTTTTAACTAAGTAGAAAACGGACCAATGTAAACACAAATTATCTCCCCCGACGGTTTTATTCTGTCTCATCTGTTTCTAAAATAAATGAAAAAAACATGCAAAATCCATCGGCATTTCCTTGCTTGCCAGTATATAAATACAATGTATATGCAAAAAAAAAAAAGATAGTGTGTCTTGCACCTGTGCTGCAGTACACATTTTAGAGAAATTAGGTAGAAAGAAAAGGTAACCCTAACCTTAAACTATTAATATTTGACGGAGGAAAGCCCCTGTTACAACAAAAATTATAATAAGCTATGACATTTTTAAGAAATAGCACTATTTGCAAGAAAATGTTTTTGACATAAATAATCCCTATCTACCCTACCTAGTAAGTTTGGGGTTGTTACCCAAAACGAACAATTTTTTAGGCCTTATGTTACTAAATATAGTATCATAACCAACCTCAGTTGTCTAATTGATGGGAATATAACAGATGTCTTCATGTGTAACTTTAGTTTCTTGAAATGTCAGAAAGTACCTGTGTTTTAATTGTTTATATCATGAGGTTTTATTAAAGTTAATCATATTCAAGAAATGATAAATATGTCTCTGACTGTATTTTATTGTTGATTAAATTTCAGCCAAGAGTTCAGATGCATAGTAATCACTGGTAATTATCACCACAAGGCTAAAAGCACAGGTGATTTAATTTCACGCATTCAAACAACTGATGTTTCTTGTTTGTGATAACTATGTAAACTTAAATTCTAGTAAAAGTGATGTCTGTAATGTCATTTTTGTGCATGTTACAATTATTAAAACTGTTCTATTATTTGATGTACTATTTTACTTTTTTATTTCAGTGAATTACAAGTGAATTGTTTGAAATATGAATGTAGCAGACAAGGAGGGATTCTATTTGCAGTAAATTTCCAACTCCCCATATAAATTGGTGAGTCTTTTAAGGAACCTCACATGTTGTTAACTTTTTATGACCTGAAAGTGCACATATAACTGACAACAAATAAAAGGATTCCACCTATAAATTTGGGGCCAACTACCTCCTGACCTCTAAGCTCAAGGTTTTCATAATTAAAAAGACCAATTTCTCAGTCTTCTCGAAAATTTTCTAAACAGTGCCTGACATTTGGTCATACCAACACAAAACTTTGCCTGACCAATGAAATTTTTGCCTCGATCCGAACAACAAGGTCATAAAGTGCATGACATTTGATCAAACAGCAGCAAAAATTTACTTGACCGGCTAAACTTCTGCCTAACAGGCACTTTTCAGGAAGGTTTCTTGTCGTTTTAGAGCAAAAAAGAAATGAAATTACATAGAACATAAAAATGAAAATGTTGACTGACGCTAGTTTTTACATTTTTTTTGGCAAGGAAACTACAACACAGTGATATTCCTTTGTTTGGCTTAAAATATATTATACCCAAAAATGATAACACCTACAGTAAAAAAATAACAAAAATAACAAAAATAACATTATGGATTTGTACATCAAAAACAGGACGCATTTGTATTTTACAGTTAAGAATATTGTGCTCAAGTGTAACTTTTATTCATTAATGTTTCAAATACTGTAGCGCGATTGGCTTTTATACTGAAAATTTTAAAAATCTTGTTTGAAAGTGGAAGGTTTAGAACTAAGATATGTGATGTGTAGCATTGTCTTGTGAACACTATTAAGTGTGTTCAAATTATGCCCTTCCTTGGGGTCACTAGCTATTAGATAGACTTATATAGGGAACACATTAAAAATCTTATTATCTGAAACTGCAATGCTTCTAAAGAGCTTTGATATTTGGTGTGTGGCATTGTCTTGTAGACTTCTACCAAGTTCGTTCAAATAATGCCTCTGGGGTCTAAATTGGTAAATGTTGTAAAATCAGACTCCAAACATAATCAAATTGAATTGGACAGGGTTTTTTGATTCACAATTGGATAATAATAGAAGGGATATTCCTTTACCTAATAACATACAGTTACACACTAACATCGGTATCAGTCATTTGTCAGATGTACTATGTAGTGATTTTAATCAGACAACAAATTGATTTATACTGTCACAGTCTTTCATATGCAACTGTGGTGAAATTAACATATTGGACTATATATTACAAAACCATGCGCTTCTTTCAAAGCTACCAAATTTTAAATAATTTATTTGACTATAGTTAAATTAATCTTTGATTAAAGGTAGGAGGTCCAAAGGTCCTTGTAAAACCTGATGGGAAGATGAACTCTTGATGTACGTAATTGCTGGTTTTACAAGAAATTCTAATGACTTAAATTTGAGACCTTAGGCCCCATTTTGGTAGATTTGACCAGTTGGCTGGAGTCTATAGTTTAAAAGAATGTTCCCTCTCACAGAGAAAGATCCAGGTTGGAATCCTGACACTAACCAGGTGTGCTACTTTGAAGTATTCAAAAACAAGAAAGCATGTGGTGTATATATTTTAAGCTCCAAAAGCATTGCAAAGTGCATTGAAAGCATGAAATTGCAGTACTTATACTTCTAAAACCATTCAAATTTTAGTAAAAAATTAATAATCAGTAAGTGCACTTCATTTCTTGTGTTGCCCTAATTCATTTTATCATTAATGTGGACAATTCACCAAACACATTGTAAACAAATTTAAGCAAAATTGCCTGTAATTATTCAAAGCAAAAAAGAAGAAACGATCATCGCTTATTCAAACTAAAACCGATTTAATCGATTTCAGAAGCTTTTCGATCAATTATTCTACTAGTATTATAATCAATCATCAGTACATCACTAAAATTGATCACACCCATTGTGTTAAAATTAGTTTTAACTGAAGGCCAAAAATAATTTTAAACTTCATGTGCAACTTTTATCTGATACAACATTTGTCGTTTTCAGGGTATTGTCAGGCAATGTGGTAACAGTGTTCACAGATGATAGAAATTATGATTTCTACTCGATGAAGGTAAAACACATTTTTTGCAATTGATCTATAATGCTGTTCAATTGGTGAGGAAAAACCAGGAAATAAATTAGCTTCTGAATTATCAAATGCATTTGTTTCTCGTGCCATAATGCTGTACTTGTGTTCCTTCAGTTATTTTAGCTCAATTCTTTGAAGAATAAGGAGTGCTATTGCAGTAGCTTTTGCGTTGGCATTGAAGCTTTGGTTAAAGTTTTGCATGCAAGGTACTATCATGGACATATCTCAATAAGGCCTAAAAAATAGTCTGTTTTCTGTTACCCTACCGACCCTCTTTCTTTACCCATGACCCAATTTTTTTTATAATCCTGAAAAAAAAGCAAGAAGAAAATTTCTTTTTTCATGGTATTTGGTGTTGTCTGTGGTCAAAAGACATTTTTTATTGATTTCTTCCATAACTATAACATCAAAGACCTAGTAATGGCTGAATACTGTTATCGATATCCATGAAATTACAAGTTCACATTAAAATAAAGACATTCCCTACCTACCGAAACATCTTTTGTCAGCATGTTAAAGGAAACAGACATAATTCTATTTAGGCCTAACTACTTATGGGGTTGATTTGAAACTTTTTGACATTAAAGTGTGTGTCAGACAGTCAGGTTGTGGCATTTGATCACTTAGATATTTTGGTTAAAGTTTTACTGCAAGGTATTATATAATACACATATTTCAGTAACTACTTGTGAGATTGATTTGAAACTTCATTAAAGTCATCAGGGGTGTCTGACATTTAGGATTGTTGACTGGTCACAGATGATTTTTTTTCACCTGGTTTGTACCCCGCAATAGAAGGTATCTTACTTTTAAATTAATTGTATTAATGTAAAATTCTGAGAGTAATTGATTATTGTAAGAGGTTTATAGGGCTATAATTATTAACCTTATGTTACTTTTCCCCACTTCTAAAATTTAGTTTTTATCCATTTATCTATAGGTGACCAAATCAACCAGAATGCTGAGGAAAGAAACAAAACATGACTGGGACAATATGTTTTTTGCAGGCAACAGTTGTAGATGGTCAATACTTTGATCACATCAATGAAAGTCCTCTCCAGTACAAGTTGCTGTCGTCACAAAAAAAATTGGTGCTTACAACTTTAAAAAGAGTTCCTGATATTGCCACTCAAACGTTAATGATGGACAAAGAAGTTAACTGTCACCGTTTGTCACTAGTGGATTCAATCAGCTAAATGTGAAAATACGTAACAATAAGCATGCACAATTATCTTTTATTTTAACACTTATTTTGATGATGTTAATCCTGACCAGTAAACATTTAATTGCTTTAGTTGTAAAAGTCACAAGTTAATAGAACTCTTACAATCTCACTTAAGGTATCATTTCTTACTGTATTCCCCCCTTCTCCTCCCTCCCCCCCCCTCCGCACACAAGTGTTAGGGGCAAGGGGTGGGAGCGGGGGGTAAACTGGATTCAGCTTGTCTGTCCGTCTTTCTGAAGATGCAATCTTGTGGACGCTAACTCACCAAAACCTCTGGTTAGAATTTGATGATACTTAATAGAAGTGATGAGTACCTTGCCTAGTTGTGCATGATCCATGTTTTGGGTCACCAGGTCAAAGGTCAAGGTCATATGGGCTCGAAATAGTAATATCTTGTTAGCTCTTAATCTCCAAAACCCTGATCAGAATTTAATGATACTTTACAGGAGCGATAAGTACAATGCCTAGTTGTGCATGTTCCATGTTTTAGGTCACTAGGTCAAAGATCAAGATCACAGGGGCACTAGATAATGAATTCATGTGCGCTCTGTATCTCCTAAACATCCGGTCCCAATTCAATGATATTTGACAGAAGTGATAAGTACCATGCCTAGTTGTGCATGGTTGATGTTTCGGGTCGTCAGGTCAAGGTCCCAGGGGTCTAACATAATAAAATCGTGCAGTCTTAATCTCCAAACTCCTGGTCAGAATTTAATTATACTTAGTAACTTTACAGAACTGATAAGTGCAAGGTCTTAAGTTGTGCAGGTCCAGTAATTAAAGCATCAAATGTTAGATAAATTCTATACACATGTACACTTTAAATGCAGGTAAATTTTCTTAAGATACTGATTTTTTTGCTATAGTTATATGTATTAAATATGTTATAGTGATATAATTGCTCAAAATAATCCTTCTGTATGTTTTTTGGCTCATCTGGCTTCGCCAGGGTGAGCTTTTCTGATGGATGATTGTCCGTCGTCCGTCAACGTTTTGATTCTAATGACATCTCCTCTGAAACCACTAGGCCAATGTTGATGAAACTTTGCAGGTATGTTCCTTGCCTGAAACTCTACCAAAATTGTTCACAGAATTCCATTCCATGCAGAACTGGTTGCTATGGTAACAAATAGGAAAAACTTAAAAATCTTCTTCTCTGTAACCACAAGGCATAGAGCTTAGATATTTGGCATGTAGCATTGTCTCTTGGACCTCTACCAAGATAGTTCAAATTATGACCCCCGGGTCAAAATTGTCCCCGCGCGGGTGGTCACTTAGTTTTGCATAGGCTTATACAGGAAAAACTTTAAAAATCTTCTCTGAAACCACAAGGCCTAGAGCTTAGATATTTGGCATGTAGCATTGTTTAGTGGACTTCTACTAAGATTGTTCATGGGTTGACCCCTAGGTCAAAATTGACTCGGCATGGGTTGTCACCTAACTTTGCATAGGCTTATAAATAAGAAAAACTTTTAAAAAATCTTCTTCTCTGAAACCACAAGAGCCTAGAGCTTAGATATTTGGCATATAGCATTGCCTAGTAGACCTACTCAAAGTTTGTTCAAATTATGCCCCTGGGGGTCAAAATTGGCCTTTCCTGGGGGGGGGGAATCATTTGTTTTACAAAGAAGTATATAGGAAAACCCTATTTGGTATATGACATTGTCTACTGATCTTCCACCGGGCAAGTGGACTTGTACCAAGGTGAGCGATATAGGGCTATCTTGGCCCTCTTGTTTATTTAAAAAGTAATTAAATTAAACAACATTAAAATATGAAAATAATTGATATATAGCCAAGAATTAAACTGTAGTGATCGTCTTTAAGGATTTTAGAACAACTCACCACAAATCTTCACCATATTGAGATGATGTGCAGAGCATATGTTACAACCACCTAGGGTAAAGGTCAGGGTCACTGTTACTATAACTAGAAAAATGGTTTCCGCTCAATAACTCGAGTTAGGAGTGACCAATGGCAAAGAAACATGGTGTGTAGGTAGCTTGCATACAGAGAAAGCTAGGGATTTTATTGTAGGTCACTAGGGTCAAGGTCACTGTTACTAATAATATTTTAAATTTTCACGTTTGTTTAGTTTTTAAATTGTTTTCAGCAAAAAAAAAGTGCTTTACGAAGTCAAGGTCACTGTTAATATAAATAGATTTTTAAACAAGTTCTGAAATTGTTTTCAGCAAAAAAGATAAAAGAAGGTCACTGTTACTTAAGATAGATTTTTGTTTTATTTTAATATTGTGTTTAAGTATTACAACCATTGACAAACTGCCATGGGGAGACATATGTTTTTGTGACAAAAACAACCATATAGTTTGGGATTATTTTTGGTTCAGTCACCCAAAGGTCATGTACACAGTTGCAAAAAAAATGGAAAAACAATTTACTGTTAATATCTTGAGTTAATAACTATCATCACAAAACTTGAGGGATTGGTAGCGCATTGGAAAATAGTTTAGAGTCAATTAGGTTAATGTCAAGGTCATTGTTAAAAAATATAAAAAGTTTTTCCAGTGGATAACTTTAGTGTAGATTGCTGTAAATATAAATATTTAGTCTGATACAGTCTGTCTGCAAAATCTCCTGTGAGACTGAAAAGTATTCCACCTAGGATATTGAAAATTTCTGAAATAGTGATTTCAAAGATCTTGGTCTTTAGCTCTACTGGATGAAGTCCAGCAATTTTCATTTGATTTCGATAAAACTTAAATCCCAGTAACTTTTAGAAGACCCCTATTGTTGTAAGGTCATTGGGTTTCCTTGATAACAATCTTTTAGTAGAAGTTTTCTTTCAATTTTCATCAAACTTGCTCAGATGATTCTTTTTGTGGTCAATGGGTCAAAGGCCAAAGTCACAGCTACTTCTAGCGTTTCCTTGATAATGTATCTACTGGTCACAGTTTTCTTTCAACTTTCATCAAACTTGCTCAGAAGGTTTCCTGTAACAAGTGAATGATCTCTATTCTTTTTGTGGTCAGAGGTCAAAGGTCAAGGTCATAGTTACCTCTGTTAGATTTTCATGGGTAAAGCTCTACAGGTTTTCAATCAACTTTCATCAAATTCTTCAAAAGTGCTCAGAAGATTCACTGCAACATGTAGATGATCCCAATTGTTTTTGGGGTCAAAGGTCAAGGTCACAGTGACTTTTGTTAGATCTTCCTTGATAATGCTCTTTGGGTCACAATTTTCATACAACTTTCATGAAACTTGCTCAGAAGGTTCCCTGTAACATGGAACCTGTAGATGATCCCTATCGTTTTGAGGTTAGTGGGTCAAAGGTCAAGGTCTAAGTGATCAAAACTTGGAAATCTTTCCTTCTCAATATCCGGTGCATGGATAAGTATTGATCATAATATGTTTCAAGCAATGTCTGTGTTCGAGCTAAATATGCGAAGTAATTGCTTTGTTTGTTGTAATTTTGTATTTATGTATACTGCATGAAATATAAGTAATAACTTTTGTTAGGAATGAGAATAGGGAAAACTTGATATGTAGGTACCTTTTTGGATTATTTTTGGTTCAGTTGTTCCAATGTCATCCTCAGTGTTGTTAAAAATAGAAGAAACATAATGTTCTAATATCTTTAGTTCTGATTGACCTATCATCGCAACACTTGCACATCGGAATATGATTTGGTGTAATTCGGGCCAATGTCAAGGTCATTGTCAGTAAGAATAGATAAAGGTTTCCAGTGCAGTGGATGACTTCAATGTAGATTGTTGCAAATATATATAGTAAGCCTACATCAATCTGTCTGCAAAATCGAAAAGGATTTTGAAAACCATTGTAGTTTTACTTAGAAATTCCTATTTATAGTCCTGTGTGCAAGGTACTGTCATGGACATATCTCAGTTGTCACTTGTAGCATCAGTTAAAGTTTTTAAACACTCCTTACTAACTGTTTCTCAATTTTGAAACTGGGTAATCTAGGTCAAATTTTAGAGAAAAAAACGTTAATAAGTAGTTGATAAGAAAATTTCAGATGAGGATTGAGATATATCCCAAAAACGAGGCTCTTGAGTTTAAAAGACTGAGGTATATAGCTTAGATATTTTGCGTATAACATTTTGTATCAGTTGTTCAAATAATTATGTAAAGATCAAGGTCAAACATCAGCTATGCAAGCATTGTAAAATCGTTTGCCATGGGGTCCTCAATTGATTGGCATAAAATGACCACTACCCTCATTTCAATCACTGGGCCATAGATAAGGTGTTTTTCGATTATCAATTAAACGAATTTGCTTGTTACTCATTATTGACTTTAACATTTTATTTCTGCAAAATTATTGGTTTTGTTAAATGGTTGTAGTGTTGACTGATAGCTACTTTGTAATGCAGTAATACATGTATATGTTCTATGCATACAAACAACATTAAGTTACATGTACCCGAAATACAAACAGAATTATTTATATCAGAATGTGTTTATGTTGTTTTTACAAAGACCGACATGTTTTCAACACCCCCTACCCACGTACGTTAAACACTTATTACCAATAAAAGATCGAAGCTATTTCAATAACAGTTTCAAAACACTTTTTGGTAGATCCCTGGTGTCGAGCGGGCGAGGTATGTAGGTAGACGTTAGTCCGACTCTTCATGCTAGAAGTGCCTGAATGATAGCATGAAGGGAAACGCCTCGTCTATTCAGGCGAAGACAATTTGAGAATGTGAGTGCTTGCCAGGCAAGGCTCCGCAATCCCAAGTGCCCGTTGCATTATATTCGTGACACAGTGCCTTGGGTGCGCTGCGGGTCGTCAGTCTGTCAGACATTCGCACTTCCGAATTCATCGACACCCAGGTAAATAAAAATGCTCTATAAAATGTTTGTACACACCCTCCAACCAATAAGAGCCTTGACAAAGTTTAGTGACATATCTATAAAATCCCTCTGTTAACCCTAGAGAAAATGCTGGAATAAAGCAATATTATTAAAAGTACTATGTTGATGCACCGCATCAACATAGTTGCCTATACAGCTAATGTATAGTAAGCAAACTATGTTCATGCAGATGCATGAACATAGTTACTATGTTGATGCGGTGCATGAACATAGTTGGCTATATGTAATATAATATCAATATTGAACCACTGGATATAGAAGGTTTCAGGAAATTGACGCATGCGTAGTAAACTATGTTTCAAAATGTTTTTGTTATCTGGGCAAGTCGGTAATATAATTGAATAGCAGTTATGAGTTTAAATAATACCGTGTTTATAGAATTTAAAGTTTACTTATTTATGTACGAGGCATAATGGAGTTGTCTGAAATACTTTCTCAATCGTTTCCAGTCTTAGGGAAACATTTCGAAAATATTCCGTCGTCATTTAGATCTCTATTGCCGAAAAGGAAGCCGTATACTCGCAGCCAAAGTTGCCCCGTTTTTCAGGATTCGAAGAGATACTTAAAATCTTTTGAAACTAATGGCAAAAGCAGCTGCGATCAGATAACGGACAATCTTCATGAGATCAAAGAAGAAGAAGAAGATGTGGACCAAACTGAGACAATGCTGCAACAAACGGATGCTGTGAGGTCGTTACTTCAGGAGTGTCACTTTAGACAAAAACTTCGCTTACAAAAAAAGGTCATCAGAGATATGGTGAATTTCTCATCCAGACCTAAATGCACGGTGAAACAAACGTCATTTTCTGACTGGAATAAGCCTTGTGAAGCTAATCATTCTCTTGCGAGTTCAGATCCGACCTTAATCGAGGGAAAATTCAGAAAAGCAGACAGTAAAGAAAAGGCAGAGATTCAGAATGGTGCAAAGGCCAATGAAAAACAAGCAACACAAGAAGCAAGTGCTGAAGATGAAAACGGAAAACGCTTTCGTCGAGAAAGCCCATCTTTGCCTCGTTCAGCTTTAGAACACCCAAACCGAAATCGTCGATCTTATTACTGGTTAACATGTACGTATAGACGTACACTTAATGACAATTGCCTGTTGCTTACTGTAAGGCAGACCGGAACATTACCGAAACTGCGTGGCAAACTTTGGGCTAAAATTTATATTGAGTCAGGAAGTAAAACATACCGCATCACCCTTGCAAAATCACAAAATGACCATTCTTTCAGGTCTCATGAACTTTCAATCCAGGTTCACGATGAAATAAACATTCATGAAACAGTTTTGGTTTTCAAAATATTTGACCAGAAGCACGTTTTCGCCAGAGCATTTTTCGGAGACTGGAGATTTCCTCTGAATGATTGTACAGAAATTCCAAAAATTAAATGTGCCAAGTTCTCTACTGAATCAAGTAATTAAGCCACCAGGATGCGACATACCACAGACGATATAAACATATGAGGGTTTTGTAAACAAGACATCCCAAGATATATACGAACGGTTAAAAACAATCAAATACTAGTGGTTTAATTCAGATAGGCGTGGCTCTTGTGTATAGACGAAAGATGTACCAGTGTATGTCAAATGTTTTACTTGTTGTGAGCAGATGTAGGTATTGTAGTTAGTTCAGTTTAGTTTAAACAGAATTTATTTCAATTTTGTGTATCATATACATACATTCGATTGTCAAATACATATACAGGATTGAGAAGTAAGTTGAAGCAACTTTTTTAATCTCTCTCCTGAAAATAGACATGGTATAGTTACGTGAGAGACAACATATTTCCTGGATTGTATTCGAAAACTGAAAAATGAAACAAAGGTATTGTAGTTCTGTCTATGGTCATGTTATATTTTTGTCAGAAATATTTCTATCGGAATGCAGTATTATCTACATGTATTTATTTACTTGCCTGTTGCTGTGGTAAAATGTTTGATTTTATGAAATGTATTTGCTTGAGTCTTCTTGGTCGGATACAAAAGCATTGTCAGCATTGAATTCCTGCCTAATACATATACATGTATGTCGTAAACGAGAATGTTTGAATCATTAACTCGTGTTCGAGTTCAGCGACACATAAAGTTCTTTGTACATGATTGCTGTTGCTGAGCATTTCGATATTTTCCGAAGAGTAAATTTGGATTTTTTTTCATTTTATATAAAACACCATCACAAATTACTCACTTTTCCTCCAAAAGGAATTTTAGTGGTAGTAAGTACGTAGGTGGCCTAGTTGACGGAATAGTTCATGCGAAATGTATTGCTTGTCCAGTTTTATTCCTTAAACAATATTTTATTGAGAAATCACATGTTATACATACTTAATATACAACAATTTTATTCCTTAGTACTATTATTATGTCTTTGTTCCATTCAAAGCGAATTCTTGGAACCAACGCTTATTGGTGTTTAGAAACTGACCAATCCAAATAGTTATATAAATAAACTGCAAGCAAATCTATTTTAGAAATTTCTTCCTGTTACCAAATTGCGATTTAAGCTAACACTAAAGAGAAAGTTTTAAATTAGCTTAGGTATGTAACGTGACAAAAATGTGTGTTGTAGATATGACATATTGTACAATCGAATAAATATTGTTTAAACCAAACCAGATATTTTGTCATTTTGTCGGGCCTATACGCACAGTGACTAGGTAAGACATGGAAAGACATTTTGCCTGCCGCCTTAGTCCCAGCAAATAAATAAAATACGTAAAGTAATTATTTCTTTAAAAATTCTATGAAAGGGAAAGGCAAGTCAGATAATAATTTGAATATAAATGAAGAACTTATTACTAGGAACACACTGTTGCAAATTATTTCTAAAACCGGAGTATTAAATGTGGAGATATTGAAGATTGAAAATTTCCAAAATGCAGGATCATGGAGGCGGCCATTTTAAATGTTTTGACTCGTAGTGCTGTTATTAAATATTCACCTAGGTAAAACTGCTAAGTTAAAATCGACACCTTCAGATTTATATTAAAACATGGTTTCTTGCATAAAACTAAAGTTATGTCATAAATTTCAGATGCTGCTTTAATTAAATATTCACCCAGGTAATACTGCTAAGTTAAAATCGACACCTTCAGATCTATTTTAAAACATGGTGACTTACATGACACTTAAGTTATCTGATGTATATCAGATCAAAAACAATTATCAGAAATAAAGTAAATGGGTTACAAAATTAAGTTTTGAAAAAGGGGCGTGACTACAAGTGTGTCTAATTTGCATATTTACTATATCAATCTTTTCTAATTTTAGCAATTTTTTTAAATTCTTTAAAAATTGTATTTGTGTTAACAAACTCTTCAGATAAATCTTCTTGCTTAGGAAGTCACTTGTTGCTAAGTCGTTATTAAAGAGGCCACTGATTGCTACAGAAGTCGATAATTCCAAAGAGAAGTCATTTGTTGCTTTGGGAAGTCACTTGTTTCTAAAGAAGTTAGTGATTGCATGGAAAGTCGCTGCTTGCTATAGGAACTCACTTGAAGCTAGTGTTGCCCGATAACTCTGTACACAGGGGCCCCCAGTAAGTGTGGTCAACTTTCCACATTTAGGTAGAAGTCTAATGGAACTTTGTACCCATCTACAAGTTGGTGTCATATTTGGACATTTGTTGAAAGACAGTTGTTACAGAGTCAGCAAACGAACATGTCAATAATTTATAAGCCGATTTTGGAGTTACTATCTTCCTAAAAGCCACATACAACTCCGCCGAAAGAAATAGTTCGAAGCGGAGTAATTTCTACAGTATTTTTGTTGCAAAAGTACTGTATCAATATGCTTTTATCCTATAAATCATAAGGACAGCTTGCGTATGTAATCCCCGAAAAAATCAATCGTTCGCATAAATACTAAGAGTTACCGGCATAAGATTTGTATGCCAGAAACGTGATCAATTTTCTGCTCCAGACTGTGTACTTTTTGTGACATTTTTTTTAAGAAACAATAAAGACTATCATTGCCTATCTTCGATAGCGTACTCTGAATTGAAAAAATCAAGGTCGCAAAAGTAATCTGAATTTTTAAAATATTTGTCGCTGTTTACTTAGATCTAAAGTTATCCCTGTCAGAATTGGTCAATGTTTATTCTCGACTTGGCATTGCTTACTCCTAGAATAAAGAACTATAACCAATACATGTTTAAATTTGCCAAGAGAATTTATATAAATTGGTGTCATTTTTGGAACGGTTGTTTACAGACATACCAATAATGTATAAACGGATTTTGTTGTTACTACGTTCCTAAAACACTGGCAAATCTGCCGAAAGAAAAAATATTATATATATGCTTTCATGACAGAAATCAATACAGTTTATAAAACAAAAAACCGAAAAACACTGGCAAGTCCGCCGAAAGAAATAGCTCAAAGCGGAGAAATATCTTCAGTATACGCATTGCAAAAAATATTATATATATGCTTTCATAACAGAAATCAATACAGTTTTGCCTATGTTATTCCCAACGAAATCGCAATGTACGCATAAATGCAATGAGTACCGACATAAAACATAAATCGGAAAGTGTTTCATTTACTGATATTTTAAAATAAATTAGCATATCCAACAGTGATAAACTTTTCTTATTTAATCTCGCTGCCCTCCATTATCGATAAAAATGTACTTCACACTCAGGTAAATATAGGAGCACTGTTAAGAACCGTGGTGAAGGAAAATGTCACGTGACGGCATGTAAACAATTATATTAAAATCAATATTTTGAATTAACTTTTTGTATATAACCTCTTGTCTGTTAAATATTTTACAAAATTAACCTTACTGCAAAATTAGTACAAAAAACTAACACTAACTTTCAAATTTGTGTTTTTTTTTAATTTTTAACAAAATCTTGTTAAAACGGTTTGTGATGTCAGTGATTACTGTATACTGTAAGGGCAAGTACCGTTGTGGGGAGTTTGGCACATAGTCAATCATCAAAGCTTCTATGCTCCGAGCGCTTAACTATATCTGTCAAAGCTTCTATCTTCCGCGCGCTTATCTATCAAGTCGATTCAGTTTATGTTTTGACATTATCTGATTTTTAGACTTTTTGATCATGGAAATTAAAAACCGTTTGATTCTACACCAATAAACTCTAGTACTATGAAAGTTTAAAGACAGCTAGTACTACGCGCATTCTGCGCTATGACGTCATCGATAATTTAGAATTTTAAAAATAGATTTTAAAAAGTTAGTGAAAACTGAAAGTGACTTTTGTTCGGTTAATGTACGGACGTACTAAAAATTGGAAGTTGTATGTTTTTTTTCCTGTATAGTGCTTTTTAGCCACATAAGCCAAAAAGCCACATCAGACATACAGTATGAATAACATCAAAGAGAATTAACTGTTACCTATTGTTGACCCAACTTCTTGGGCTCGGACAGGAACATGTAAGAGTGCCATATTTTTGGTTACTAGCAACCAATAATTGTTAAAGCTTGGGTTGATGTACGCATAAAGGCTTGTTTTAGGTCTTAAAGGTTTTGTTTAAGAATAACTATTTATTTTTTAAGACTTAAATGAAAATCTTACCTTGCGCCCAACACATGCGCAGGTCTCCAATGTTTTCTCTACAAAATACTTCTAAAATCTGTTGCAGCTGTCTAAACGCAGCTAGCGTAAAAAATCAAATGTACATTTAATAATGACATAAATGATATAAATTATTCAATACAAAATGCGGTCCGCTACAGTAGCTTATGTCTGAAATTTGTTTACGCTAGTCTGACAAATACAGGACTGATACTATTAAATACATAAACTGCCAGTTGTTAATAGTATGTAGCAAATCTGACAATGTGTACGAACTGCAAGTATATTATATGCAATTTATTATGTAAGCTTAACTCCATACAGTGTTGTTTTGCTTTTTCGCACATGTCAAATAGAAGAACATACATGTACGTGTAACAACGTATATTCAAGTCAACTAAGATTACCTTTGTTTCACTTATTTCGTTTTTTTCTGTACTTGTTTATTTACTAAAACTTTGATCTTTTAAATTATGACAATTGACACTACTTGATTGGAAAAGTACAAGAAAGTTGTTAATATGCCGTCGAAATATGTGTGACTTTATATTAACGTCACTATAAAACCACAAAAGGAGAGATGATCGTGATTGGTTCGTTAGAATCGACAGTAGTCAAACTATTCACATAAATTTCTGTATACATTCTAGAAAAATACAGACGTGTAGGATATTGAAAACAGAGACTAAGCACTTTTCCGTTTCTATAGAATTTAAAGTTTACTTATTTATGTAAGAGGAATAATGGAGTTGTCTAAAAAATGTTCTCCATCTTTTCCTGTCTTAGGGATACATTTTGAAAATATTCCGTCGTCATTTAAATCTCTATTGCCGAAAAAGAAGCCGTATACTCGCAGCCAAAGTTGCCCCGTTTTTCAGGTTTCGAAGAGATACTTAAAATCTTTTGAAACTAATGGCAAAAGCAGCTGTGATCAGATAACGGACAATCTTCATGAGATCAAAGAAGAAGAAGCTGTGGACCAAACTGAGACAATGCTGCAACAAACGGATGCTGTGATGTCGTTACTTCAGGAGTGTCACTTTAGACAAAAACTTCGCTTACAAAAAAAGGTCATCAGAGATATGGTGAATTTCTCATCCAGACCTAAATGCACGGTGAAACAAACGTCATTTTCTGACTGGAATAAGCCTTGTGAAGATAATCATTCTCTTGCGAGTTCAGATCCGACCTTAATCGAGGGAAAATTCAGAAAAGCAGACAGTAAAGAAAAGGCAGAGATTCAGAATGGTGCCGAAGGCCAATGAAAAACAAGCAACACAAGAAGCGAGTGCTGAAGATGAAAACGGAAAACGCTTTCGTCGAGAAAGCCCATCTTTGCCTCGTTCAGCTTTAGAACACCCACGAAACCGAAATCGTCGATCTTATTACTGGTTAACCTGCACGTATAGACGTATACTTAATGACAATTGCCTGTTGCTTACTGTAAGGCAGACCGGAACATTACCGAAACTGCGTGGCAAACTTTGGGCAAAAATTTATATTGAGTCAGGAAGTAAAACATACCGCATCACCCTTGCAAAATCACAAAATGACCATTCTTTCAGGTCTCATGAACTTTCAATCCAGGTTCACGATGAAATAAACATTCATGAAACAGTTTTGGTTTTCAAAATATTTGACCAGAAGCACGTTTTCGCCAGAGCATTTTTCGGAGACTGGAGATTTCCTCTGAATGATTGTACAGAAATTCCAAAAATTGAATGTGCCAAGTTCTCTACTGAATCAAGTAATTAAGCCACCAGGATGCGACATACCACAGACGATATAAACATATGAGGGTTTTGTAAACAAGACATCCCAAGATATATACGAACGGTTAAAAACAATCAAATACTTAGTCTAATGGTTTAATTCAGATAGGCGTGGCTCTTGTGTATAGACGAAAGATGTACCAGTGTATGTCAAATGTTTTACTTGTTGTGAGCAGATATAGGTATTGTAGTTAGTTTAGTTTAGTTTAAACAGAATTTATTTCAATTTTGTGTATCATATACATACATTCGATTGTCAAATACATATACAGGATTGAGAAGTAAGTTGAAGCAACTTTTTTAATCTCTCTCCTGAAAATAGACATGGTATAGTTACGTAAGAGACAACATATTTCCTGGATTGTATTCGAAAACTGAAAAATGAAACAAAGGTATTGTAGTTCTGTCTATGGTCATGTTATATTTTTGTCAGAAATATTTCTATCGGAATGCAGTATTATCTATTTATTTACTTGCCTGTTGCTGTGGTAAAATGTTTGATTTTATGAAATGTATTTGCTTGAGTCTTCTTGGTCGGATACAAAAACATTGTCAGCATTGAATTCCTGCCTAATACATATACATGTATGTCGTAAACGAGAATGTGGCTAGTTGGAATCATTAACTCGTGTTCGAGTTCAGCGACACATAAAGTTCTTTGTACATGATTGCTATTGCTGAGCATTTCGATATTTTCCGAAGAGTAAATTTGGATTTTTTTTTCATTTTATATAAAACACCATCACAAATTACTCACTTTTCCTCCAAAAGGAATTTTAGTGGTAGTACGTACGTAGGTGGCATAGTTGACGGAATAGTTCATGCGAAATGTATTGCTTGTCCAGTTTTATTCCTTAAACAATATTTTATTGAGAAATTACATGTTATACATACTTAATATACAACAATTTTATTCCTTAGTACTATTATTATGTCTTTGTTCCATTCAAAGCGAATTCTTGGAACCAACGCTTATTGGTGTTTAGAAACTGACCAATCCAAATAGTTATATAAATAAACTGCAAGCAAATCTATTTTAGAAATTTCTTCCTGTTACCAAATTGCGATTTAAGCTAACACTAAAGAGAAAGTTTTAAATTAGCTTAGGTATGTAACGTGACAAAAATGTGTGTTGTAGATATGACATATTGTACAATCGAATAAATATTGTTTAAACCAAACCAGATATTTTGTCATTTTGTCGGGCCTATACGCACAGTGACTAGGTAAGACATGGAAAGACATTTTGCCTGCCGCCTTAGTCCCAGCAAATAAATAAAATACGTAAAGTAATTATTTCTTTAAAAATTCTATGAAAGGGAAAGGCAAGTCAGATAATAATTTGAATATAAATGAAGAACTTATTACTAGGAACACACTGTTGCAAATTATTTCTAAAACCGGAGTATTAAATGTGGAGATATTGAAGATTGAAAATTTCCAAAATGCAGGATCATGGAGGCGGCCATTTTAAATGTTTTGACTCGTAGTGCTTTTATTAAATATTCACCTAGGTAAAACTGCTAAGTTAAAATCGACACCTTCAGATTTATATTAAAACATGGTTTCTTGCATAAAACTAAAGTTATGTCATAAATTTCAGATGCTGCTTTAATTAAATATTCACCCAGGTAATACTGCTAAGTTAAAATCGACACCTTCAGATCTATTTTAAAACATGGTGACTTACATGACACTTAAGTTATCTGATGTATATCAGATCAAAAACAATTATCAGAAATAAAGTAAATGGGTTACAAAATTAAGTTTTGAAAAAGGGGCGTGACTACAAGTGTGTCTAATTTGCATATTTACTATATCAATCTTTTCTAATTTTAGCAATTTTTTAAAATTCTTTAAAAATTGTATTTGTGTTAACAAACTCTTCAGATAAATCTTCTTGCTTAGGAAGTCACTTGTTGCTAAGTCGTTATTGAAGAGGCCACTGATTGCTACAGAAGTCGATAATTCCAAAGAGAAGTCATTTGTTGCTTTGGGAAGTCACTTGTTTCTAAAGAAGTTAGTGATTGCATGGAAAGTCGCTGCTTGCTATAGGAACTCACTTGAAGCTAGTGTTGCCCGATAACTCTGTACACAGGGGCCCCCAGTAAGTGTGGTCAACTTTCCACATTTAGGTAGAAGTCTAATGGAACTTTGTACCCATCTACAAGTTGGTGTCATATTTGGACATTTGTTGAAAGACAGTTGTTACAGAGTCAGCAAACGAACATGTCAATAATTTATAAGCCGATTTTGGAGTTACTATCTTCCTAAAAGCCACATACAACTCCGCCGAAAGAAATAGTTCGAAGCGGAGTAATTTCTACAGTATTTTCGTTGCAAAAGTACTGTATCAATATGCTTTTATCCCATAAATCATAAGGACAGCTTGCGTATGTAATCCCCGAAAAAATCAATCGTTCGCATGAATACAATGAGTTATAGGCATAAGATTTATATGCCAGAAACGTGATCAATTTTCTGCTCCAGACTGTGTACTTTTTGTGACATTTTTTTTAAGAAACAATAAAGACTATCATTGCCTATCTTCGATAGCGTACTCTGAATTGAAAAAATCAAGGTCGCAAAAGTAATCTGAATTTTTAAAATATTTGTCGCTGTTTACTTAGATCTAAAGTTATCCCTGTCAGAATTGGTCAATGTTTATTCTCGACTTGGCATTGCTTACTCCTAGAATAAAGAACTATAACCAATACATGTTTAAATTTGCCAAGAGAATTTATATAAATTGGTGTCATTTTTGGAACGGTTGTTTACAGACATACCAATAATGTATAAACGGATTTTGTTGTTACTACGTTCCTAAAACACTGGCAAATCTGCCGAAAGAAAACATATTATATATATGCTTTCATGACAGAAATCAATACAGTTTTTGCCTATGTTATCCCCAACGAAATCGCAATGTACGCATAAATGCAATGAGTACCATAAAACATAAATCGGGTACCGACATGAAACATAAATCGGAAAGTGTTCCATTTACTGATTTTTTAAAATATATTAGCATATCCAACAGTTATAAACTTTTCTAGTTTAATCTCGCTGCCCTCAATTATCGATAAAAATGTATTACACAGGTAAACATAGAAGAACTGTTTAGAACCGTGTATTGCGCGCGCGCATGTGACTGCTGTTAAATTGCTATGCTATAGTATGTCTGGTGTTTTTATTGTATTTTTTGTTCGTGCTTTTTTTCAAAACAGAAGTTTACTAAAAGGAACCATAATGACTATCGTTGCGTTTCTTCGATAGCGTTATTCTCAAGTAAGAAATGTTTCAAAAAGTAATCCGAATTTAAAATATTTGTCGCTGATAACTATGATCTAAAGTTATCCCTGATCAAAGTTGGCCATATTTGTTTATTCACGACTTGGCATTGTTACTCGCCGCAGATATGAAACCAGATGGCCAGTCATAAAGCAAGACCAGACTTAAAATGATTGTGAATATACATGTCAAGTAAAAAAACTAAATTAAAGGTACTCTGACTTGACTTGAATATACAGAGTTGTAACAAGTATGCTCTTTTACTTGACTTTTAGTACACCAAAAGTGCGCAAATACAACACTGTATGGATTTTAAAGCTTGTCGCTCTCAGTTGCGGTTGAAAAAATAGTTTTTTAAATGACATACTAATACATAAATATAAAACTAAAGGCTAGAATCAACAATAGAAGCAAAAATCTAGGTAGAAATTTGCAAACATCGATTAAAAATGCTGGTTTTACGGCACTGCTACACTATATGTTTATATTTGAATTTCAAAAGCATTCGAAACGCTTTATTATTTGGTAGCGGATTATTTGAAATCTACAGATATACTTTACATGAATTTATACTTGAACCTTTTTATATAAATATATGTTTTAAATGTTCTATATGTTATTTTCATAAGAAGAGCTTTGTTTTTTCTTCTTCAAAAATCTGAGAGCGAGCAGCTTTAAGCTCGCAGGTCGTACATATCGCCTCTTTCGCTGCTGTCAGTTTATGTATTTAATAGTTTCAGTAGTTGTGTGTCAGTATAGTTTGAAAGCGATATTTACTAGTTCTCAGCGGTACAACGTAAAGCTGAGAACGTTTGTCTTAACTCGACCGGCACACAAAGGTTTACATATGATAACCGGTTTTGTGTGGGCTGTCGAGCGGAAATTTAGCTATAAATGTATAAGCTGATTGACCGGTGATCAACGCTCGGTCATAAGCCAAGTACCGAGGATAAACAACCCCATTCAGTCAGCCGGTGGTCACTTCTACGCGAAACTTTCTTACCGTGAACATCAAATTTCATACAAATATTCAAATTCGAATCTTATGATAGTGTATTCTGAACATTATAAGTATTGGTCAAGATGAAATGTTACACAAGGTTTCTGTGGTCTACAAATACGTTCATTTCCTGTGCGTAAGAGATACAATGTATATTATTTTTGTTATTATTGCTTTATGAGGTCATACAGAGGGCTTAGGGCGTGAATATCCCGTCCCCCTTTATCCAGAGAGGCAGCTTAGCACATTACCAGGGGTACAGTTTTCATCCCAAAAAGGGATTTTTTTTTTACTGTGCGGTTTTGGTGCTTCCATGACGGATATAGAAGTTATTACGTACATTAGTTCTTTGTAATAAATGTGTTTACTGAATAATGTCTTTAGTTGACGCTGGTTTCACTTGAAATTCACTAATAACGTGAGTTAAATTGTATTTGTGAGATACAAGTTTATATTTATATATGGTTGTTTGTATGTATACCCTGTATGCAGCTCTTCACGGTAAATAAATGCATCGTTTCGTCCTTGCTATAAGGTGTTGTTGTTGTCTTTATGGAAAGGCGGTGTTAAGACGAGACATTATGTAGCTACTATTACGGACTGCATTTTGTAGAATACTTAATATATTGTTTATTTCATGATTAAATGCAAGTACAAATTCGATTTGTTAGGCTGTGTTTCTTGTAGAATATTTTAAAGGGACATACCCTTTAACTGATGTCAAACTAAATTACCGCCAAAACATAAATAATAGAATCTTTTGAAGTATTATAACTTAACCTAAAAGTTTCAGCTATGCATTCTCAGTCATTATCGATAAAATCAGCGGTTTAAAATACACTGCAGTAAAAAACGTAAAAACACACTTGTTCTATATATATTTTCGTGAAGTTAACAGACTGGCAGCGTAGCAGTGTAGCAGCGTGAAGTTGGCAGACTGGCAGTGTAGCAGCGTGAACTTGGCAGACTGGCAGCGTAGCAGCCTAGCAGCGTGAACTTGGCAGACTGGCAGCGTAGCAGCGTGAATTTGGCAGACTGGCAGTGTAGCAGCGTGAACTTGGCAGACTGGCAGCGTATCAGCCTAGCAGCGTGAACTTGGCAGACTGGCAGCGTAGCAGCGTGAACTTGGCAGACTGGCAGCTTAGCAACCTAGCAGCGTGAACTTGGCTATATTGAATGAAATGGATGTTTAAAATACGACAGAAGCACGAATTATGCGTAAATACAATTAATATACACGCCCTTTCATTTTGATATTTTATATCTTATACCGGTTTTCATTAGTTTCCGTTACTTGAAGAGTTTTCGCTGCAAGCAGACTTTTCGCTGCCAGCAGCCCAGCAACTCAGCAGCTCAGTAGACCAGCAGCTCAGCAGACCAGCAGCTCAGCAGACCAGCTGTTCAGCAGTCGAAACCTCAAAGTTTAAGATTGTGCTATATTGAATGAAATATGTTTTTTTCTCTCAAAAATACGACAGAAGCACGAATTTGATATTTTATATCTTATATTCATAAGTTTACGTTACTTGAAGAATTTTCGCTGCCAGCAGCCCAGCAACTCAGCGGACCAGCCGCTCAGCAGACCAGCAGACCAGCAGCTCAACAGACCAGCAACTCAGCAGACCAGCAGCTCAGCAGACTAGCAGCTCAGCAGACCAGCAGCTCAGCAGACCAGCAGCTCAGCAGACTAGCAGCTCAGCAGACCAGCAGCTCAGCAGCCGAAACTTGAAAGTTTAAGAATGTGCTATATTGAATGAAACGAATGTTTAAAATACGACAGAAGCACAAATTATGCGTAGATACAATTAATATACATTTTGATATTTTATATCTTATACCGGAATTCATTTGTTTCCGTTTCTTGAATAGTTTTAGATGCAAGCAGACTTTTCGCAGCCAGCAGCCCAGCAACTCAGGAGCTCAGCAGACCAGCAGATCAGCAAATCAGCAGCTCAGCAGACTAGCAGCTCAGCAGACTAGCAGCTCAGCAGCTCAGCAGACCGGCAGCTCAGCAGATCAGCAGCCGAATCTTCAATGTTAAAGATTGTGCTATATTGAATGAAACGGATGTTTAAAATACGACAGAAGCACAAATTATGCGTAGATACAATTAATATACATTTTGATATTTTATATCTTATACCGGTATTCATTTGTTTCCGTTGCTTGAATAGTTTTTGATGCAAGCAGACTTTTCGCTGCCAGCAGCCCAGCAACTCAGCAGCTCAGCAGACCAGCAGATCAGCAGCCGAGCAACTCAGCAGACCAGCCGCTCAGCAGACCAACAAACCAGCAGACCAGCAGCTCAGCAGATCAGCAGATCAGCAGCCGAAACGTCAAAGTTTAAAATTGTGCTATATTGAATGAAACGGATGTTTAAAATACAACAGAAGCACAAATTATGCGTAGATACAATTAATATACATTTTGATATTTTATATCTTATACCGGTATTCATTTGTTTCCGTTACTTTCGCTGCAAGCAGACTTTTCGCTGCCAGCAGCCCAGCATTCAGCAGCTCAGCAGACCAGCAGCTCAGCAGACCAGCAGTTCAGCAGCCGACACTTTAAAGTTTAAGATTGTGTTATAT
>JAFMSR010000004.1:32263832-32348383 GCA_022818135.1 Saxidomus purpurata
CTGACACGTTATTTTGACTTAAAAGATGTTGACTTTTTTAACTAATCAGGAAGAATTTTCCATACTATAATAGCCAATCGAAATATGTCTTACACTTTCTGATGCAACATTACTTTGATGATTTGAAAATATCATGTTTCTCTGGCGTTGTCAGTTACTGAAGAAAAGTATATACTTAAAGTTATATTACCCTTCAAAATGGTCAAATTGTTTATAGTTAAGAATGATGCCCAACACACAGTGGATGCTTTAAAAACATATAAAAATAAGTTTTACCAAGTTATTTCTATTATTGACAAATACGAATAAAGATATACATAACCGAAAGGGTTCATTTATTTATTTTTGACTAGGAAAGTCAAAAAAGATTTTTACAGATTTCCTTTATATTCAATGTGAATGAAATTGTTATACAAATTGTTATTTATGGGTTATAACTATGGCAATGTTTATTATTCTAGGTGTATAAATCACTGATTAATGTTTCAGTTAAAATTATGATGGTCACTTGAAGGGTAATTTGTTTTAGTACATCAGATGTACCTAAAAATCAATCAGTTCTTACAATTAGTAAATATAAATTGAACATCAGTTTGAAGTGCAATCAAGTATATTTAGCCGGGATACAGATCCATCTTTCAAACTTTACATGAAAACCAATATCTTAAAAGGACATGCATGCTTTCATTTACTTGAGGAGATAATGGGTTATTTGCGATGCATACAAAATCAAACAATCAAAGTAATCAGTGTTCCCCGATTAATTAAAAATGCAAACAAAATAATAATTATATATGAGAGTCACTATGTTGCAATACTCCGGGAGCGGTGGTGTAGATGTTTAGGTGTCTGCCGCTCATCCCGGTCCAAGGTCACGACCACCAAAGTCACGACCGAACCTCCTCATATGACACCAGTACTGGTTTTTCCAGGAAGCGGACTCGAGAGTGACTCGATAAGCTAAAAGCTTTCTTCACAATCGCGCTGAAATAAATTAGTATAAACAACAATTCGCCACTCTTATAGATGTATCTTCTGATGACTTATTTTATTCGTTCGCTCGATATATTTCAGCAAATCATATAAAATACATTTATATACACTTTTTTTACAACATTTTAATGTCATCATAGGTGAATACAGATATTTTAGAATATATGTAATTGATTTTCGCAAATTTACTTTTCTCCTATGCACTGTACTAATCTGAATAATGTTGGTCGTTTGTTTTAATATAGGGCTGTATATTACGCCTTCGGATGGCTGTTCCTTTTTCTTGATAAGCCATGCACGATAAAGCAGTAAAACTAGGAGCCTATTTGCAGCATTTCTATCTTTAGATTTCTTCTAAGGCCGGAAGTGCTTCTCCAGTACCACAGTGTGTTCCCATGACTGTTTATATAATCTCAATGACATAGTGTTAATGTTTTAAGCCCTTGCAAGCCAAAGCATAATATTCAAAGTAGTGTTTTTATGCGTAGAATTGTCAGAGCTCAAACATTCAAGCAATTGCATCATATGCCTTTCATTTTCCTGTCTGCCAGAAGTATATATCCTGAGTAAAATAGAGTAGACTTTGGAATCCAAACATGCGCAGTTATTCAGTTGTAGTGGGTAAGGTGTTATCTTTCTTTCACTTGGCAAGAAAATTGTACTCGCTGATAAATACTTTTCAATGTACTGAGTTGTGCTCAGCCGTGACATATCCAGACGAATGATGTAAGTAAGTCCTTAAAACACGAATTCGTAGATGCTGAATGCAACCACACTGTGACAACTGTAACTCGGTGGCACTTGTAGGCCGGAAACTGGACTGAAATGTTTCCATGTTTAAATTTCCATTATACAACAAAATTGTTGCAAGTTTAAACTTGCCTGACGTTGCGTCAGAGTCTAGCCCCATCCAGAAGTGATAGGCTGCCGTGATTGACAGCCAGGATTTCATCACAGTGTTTTCAGTTTCTGTTGCTTTTATAGCCAAATGACTAGCCAGACTAGAATGCAAGAACCGACAAACATGTGGAAGTGCCCACGGAATGCCGTTGAGGGTATAAGGTCCAATGGAGTTACTTTCCTGAAAGGTGTTGATTGTGTTCAACCATTTGTAATGGCGGATAATAATCTTATTGATGTCGTCGCACTTGTTTGATATTTTATGCAGTATTGTGTTTCTGATACGTAACAAAGACAATACCGTCGTACCCTGAAAAATAAACTGACAATGATTTATAGTTTTTTCTAATTCCTCCTCATCATTTGCAACACCTGATGTATATACCTGGAGAGTTTTTCCAAACATGTCAGGTATTAGCATGATAAAAGATAGGGGGTATTTTATTAGGCGTGATAACTCATCTGTCAGCCTGTCCATATCTTGTTCCTGTATTTTCCCAGTGAATAAATTCAGTTCTGGAATAAAGTAGTTCGGACATAAATGTGTCTCTGACCATCTCATCAACCTTTTTAAGCACAAAATATAACAATTAAGTAAATTGTCTTCGTTCCAGATTTCACTGGGTGTGTTTTCAATTGTGTAAAATAATGCCGTCTTACAGTGGTAAGATGTAAGATCAATTTTGATTGGTGAGATATGAGTCTTTTTAATTAGTTTCAGTAATATATAACACTTGTGTTGTGCACTATTTAGGTTAAGCATGAGATGTCGCTCCTGGAATGAGAAAGAAATTCTCCATTGCAGACGGCTGTATTTTTTTTCACATTGACTGTGACCTATGGGAACAAGTAAGCATGCCTGACTTTTCATAATTGCTAGCGTTGCTTGACTTGGCCAACCGTATTGTCTGGTACGATAAAAAAATATTAAAGGAAAAAACTGACTTGCAATGCAATCCAAATAAAAGGTCGCTCGTCGCAATATCTCCATCTGATTCAACGGATTCAACCGTTAAAGCAAGTCCATGTTGTGTAAGATCTTTCAGTTGCATACTCTGTTGGTAGATAATTTTGGCTAAGGTTTTACATAAATTAGTATAGTCATTTGAGATGAAAATCGTACCATCAACAACGTCTTCTTGTCGAAAAGCAAATGCAGAACATATTTTTGGAGTGCTTTGATCTTCACATAACCAGGTGGAGTAAACATGTCTGCAACAATGACAGCAATACCATTATGTGCAACATCTTTGCTTCCACATTTATTTTCGACAACAGTGTTTGACATAACAATGACTTGGTCAAAGTCAGATCCCATGCCAAAAGTTGTTGTTCCTTCGACAAAACTCCCAAAAACTTCAATATATATATATGCAGGAACTATATTAATTATACCGTCTTCACTCAAGTTGTTAAAAGCCAGTTCCATACACTTCAGCATGGCACTCTCATAGTGCTTCTTACGGAACGATTGGTTGGCACCTACTTTGTCAAGCACTTTTGACAAGATATTCGACATCGTGAAAATATCCATCCTGTTACAAGAAAGGAAAGTGTATCCGTAAAATATATACTTTCTACTGTTTTTGCTTAACTACAACGTCAATAAAACATGGAAATATTATTTTTTTTAGCTAAATGATAAAATGCTAAAATGAAATGAAATTACTTATCTTTCTTCCAAAGGTCTCGTTCTTTAAACAGAAAGAAACTACAAAGAATTGAGTCACAAAATATTATCTCCTTTTCGAATGATTTACAATGATTTTATAGTGTTCTGCTCCAATAAGGTACAAAGGCCTGCATACAAAAATATGATAATATTTGCTAATTTTCCCTTCTTGAGCAATAGATCGTTTATGATTTTGATTCAAAACGCACTCCCGTGCTTATACGCCGAATCAATGAACACATTTAGAAGTAACGTCCTAAAACACACCTGATATTTTTAAAGATTTCGATAGTAGACTTTTGTCCTCTTATTTGCGCAGTATTTGATGTCGTTTTAAAAACGGTTCCTTTTATATCAGTTTATAAATACGAGTGCGAGTTATTCAATTAAAAAATAATTGTAGAAAATGTTTTTGATCAACTTGAAACACTGTCTTAACATAAGAATGAACTTAAGAAAAGCAACGTATGGGATAAAAAGATACATATTTCAACAAAAGACTGTTTGCAATACAGCTATTACGAGATTTTGTTAACTATCGCAAACTATTTTATTATTTATGCCAAAAAGAAATATCTCTCTTATTTCAAAGAGATGTCTTTCGTTTAAATAGAGATACATGTATATCGCAAGCCATTTTAGTATTCAATCCCAAAAGAGATACCTCTCTTATTTCAACGGGAAATGTTTCGTTTTAATAGAGATATATCTTTCACGATGAGAGCTATCTTTGTATCACAGAAAGATATCTCCGGAACAGACAGATATCTGTTAAACATCATTTGAGATATATCTTTCTATTTTTAAAACATCTCTCTGTTTTAAAAGACTTATCTATTTAGAGATATATTTTAAGGTATGAGAGAGAGATATTTCTTTAGTGTTGGGAGATATCTTTCAAAACATGGGAAAAGAAAAATATCTCCTTATTTACCAAGACATCTCGTTGAATAGAGGAAATATCAGAGAGGTATCTTTTTTTTATTAAATAGTAAATTGGTTTGCCATAGTTATCGGTTTTATACATATTTGATAACGATTAGAAATGAAATGCAAGGAAAAATATATTGTTACGAACGTAGATACCGGTAGTCCAGTACACCTTTCATGGTGTATAAAGTTTTGTGTGTAAATGCCTTTAAGGATGACACATGTATTAAAATGTGTTATTGTTTGTGAGTGATTTTCCGTGAGAAACATATGTGTATGTCATGTTCCTTCTCCTGACCCTGGTACTTAAAAATACCTGTCACTATGTGAAAAGAAAACAACTTTGAACCTTAGCAACGTTCAATATAAATCATGTTCAATCTTATCTGCGTAACCTTCCTAAATTCGATTACATAGTACGTATACTTTTGTTTAAAATGATGGTCACATGTCCGTTGTAGTAAATTTCTTTCAGTCCCTTAGGTGACTGCTATGATAGATTAAACTATATCTAAATAATTTAAGAAACAATTTCTCTTTTTATTGTTGTGCATACTGCTGCAGAAAAAAGAGTGAATGTTTTTATATTTCCTTAGATTGACCTTGGTGGTCTTTTAGTTCTATTTAGCTTTATTGCACGTTGTAAGCAATCAGAGATATACGTTGCACATCATTGGAAGTAAAGTTCTTTCAACTATTATTCAAAATATGCATGCATATTCATGTGCAACCTATTCACAGCTTCTTTATGGGAGTTCTGGAAAATTACAGAAATATTTGATAACTGGAAAACCTATTTTCGTTTTTGAAAAGGCAAAATATAATTTACCATTCTTTTGTTAAACTCAAATTTTCAACACAATATGGTCACATTCAATGCAATATGTCATATTTTTCCTTTGGAGAAGACGCCCGTTACAATTCCAGATTTAAAAGAAATTCGATTGGGTCTTAGTAATGGACCTTTAACTAAGTCAAACAAAGGACATAATTTAAATTGAATTCACACAAGAGATATCTCACTTGAAAGTCAGACACCCCTGATGACATTAATGAAGTTTCAAATCAATCACATAAATGGTTACTAAAAATGTGTATTATAATACTTTACATGCACAATTTTAACCAAAACATCTAAGTTAAACGAGGTCCATTATTTGAAATTAATTCTGTCAAGAGTAATCTAACTTGACCCCTGAATATTCTTAAGATGTTTTTTCAGCAATATGATAACTTAGATATGTGCCTGATAATATCTTCATCGTTACTGCGCGTTACTGCCCACTGAATTTTTAGATAGAAGGCGATAGTCCTAACAGAACACCGTACTAATTAGATAATTATAATTTTATGTTCATTTAAGATGTTGCAATTACTTTTAGCACTTATATTATCAAGAGATATGTCTTACTGATAAAACTGGCCATTGTTTGTAATAAAACATTTCTAACCTTATTTTTAATCGAAAGTACAAGTTATAAAGTAGTTCAGGTTTTTCCAATGATATCAAGTAAATTTAAAGTGATCATGGGAGAAAAAAATCTCATCTAGTAATATTATGTGCAGTTTGTTTATAACCGATATGCAATAAAGCATGAGATTTGTAGTAAAATTATTTTCATTTGAAATGTTGATAGTGGCATGTAAACAAAAATCATTTGATTAGTTGGACGGTAAGTTGATTATGTGTAATGACGTTTCCAGCAGTGTTTCAGGTCTCTGTATGAAGCTAGTTTCAAATTAACAGTTGTCATTAAAGAAGCTCCCATTGAAAGCATATATAGATTTGTTTTAACTGAATTATTACTGACTCACGGATGAACGACGCATGGACGTAAGAACGGACGGATTGACGACAGACGGTTGCAGGAACCATAGGAAGAACGCTCACAAGACGTGAATGTGATCTTGCAGAATGTGATATTGCTTAACCCTTGCCCTGCTGACAGCAAGTGAAAGTTTGCCCTTGAAACATCCATGCAGTCTGGTCATGATCTGCACTGTTTGTTAATCAGGAAGTTTTGACTGAGCTGTTAATTTGACCATCCATTCTAACATATCTTATTTTCAGAGAGTTTGATTAATGTTATATTTTCATCAAAATCTGAGAGCAAGCAGCTTTAATCAATGTAATCAATTTCAAATGAAAAAAAATAATCAAAAACATAAAAGTAAAGGGTTTAAGATATTTGTTTTGGACAAGGGGCGTGTCTAATAGTGTGTCTAAATTTTGTATTTACTAAATATTAGATTTCTCATTAGTCTTCTAATTTTCATCCGATTTCAAAAATTCTTTCAACGGTGTGTTGACGCTGGGTGGTAATATAACGTATAATGGTGGCTTCGCTCTCGTGAATTATTCCGCCAGGCACACCACCTCCGGGGAATGCTTCAATTTCGATAAAGCACTCCAAGCCATAGATTATTTCTTAATGAACATATGATTAGATAGAGCGGTGTGTTGGCGCAGTGTGTAGGGTATAAATAAAGATTTAAGGACTTGTTCGATCCTCATTGAAACCTAATATTTTTTTCCATTGAATTATTTCAGTATTACTTCAGGTAAAATTTAATTGTAAATACATGTTTTTTCATTCTTTTTAGACAAACAATAAACAGTAAATGATAGTTAAATGCTTAAAATTTTGAAATATTCTATAACAGTTATAAGCACGAGCGTTTCGTGCTTACTGGCATCTCGTGTAAAGGAATGTGTACATTGAATTAGTATAACCAAAATCACGATGATTTGTCCAAGACAATTCTTCAACAAGTCATGAACGTATATACAATGTTCCTATGAACTGTTGCTGTTTGATGAGTTGTCAAATAAAGGCAAAATTTGATCTTTCTTTGAATGTTTAATTTGTTACAATGAGAAAAAACATGAATTAAAATGATTACAGAAGTAAACATATCATGAAACATATGAAACAAAAAAGTAGAAATAAATTAAAACTTTCTTACTGAAAAATTGAATGTACGTGTCCCTATATGAACTCCTGTTCGACACAACAAAAATAATCAGGAACTGGGATCGTTAGCTACTGCACTATAGTGACAGCGACTATACATAACGTACAATGAAATATATACAAAAATGTATTGACATTTATTACACCTAGTGCTCTATCTTGTAATAGGATAACGTGATTACCCGATAATAGTAGACTCTTCTATTGCGTCATTGTAAAATTATCCAAACCGGACAGTACCCAGAAAGCAGAGGGTCGTTGGACCAATGTCAATAAATTGTAAAAGATATATCGGTATCGGACCAATGTTGACCTACTGTTTTCATGAAAACATAATTTACTATACGCTTATATTTCAAGTTACAACCCATGTGGGACCCACACGGGTCTCATTTGGGCCTCCCGATAATGTCAACACCCCTGGATAGGTGCGCGAAATTGATTTTTTTTATATACAGTACGTTTTAATTTTTATACATGTACATAAAATATATAATGTATCATTTAGACATACATGTAGTTATTATCAAGAATTTAATCATCGCATGATTAAAAACAAAATAAATTTCGAGCATGCGCAGACGTGATTTCCGCTTCCGCCAAATTAAAATACTTGAAAACAGGGGCTTTTGAAACGGTAAATATTGTAAATTTGTACACGTAGATAATATTACTTTTGAATTCAGAACCACGATCTCACATTTTCGACCTTCCATTTTAAATTCATGCACAAATTGTGTGTAAAGGAAAGTTGTAAACGCATTTTAAGTATTTGTTTTGCCTTTGCAATGTATTTTCGAGGAAGTCAGACGTCAATCTTCAAGTTTGTGACATTATCTATATAAACTGTCCAAGTCAAGAGGCATTTATGCCTGTTTCACGTGCATGGGTGTATTTGTCACAGGTCACAATTACTTTTAAAACTGTGTGGTAAGCTATATACTGCTTACATTCAAGTAATCTCACTATTTCCACTTCAAAGGCAGACCGATTTTACAGGTTGACATTTTAGAGTTGTCCAGCTTCTACGTCTCACTTTGATGTGCAAATAGCTGGAAACACATCCCCAACACAATTCTGTTGGGCACTTATAAACGCAATAAAATTCTATATTTAAATGTATTTATGATTTAACATGATAGGATTATTAAGTTAAAAAAACTATTTACACACCTGCATCAATCGGTGAAATATGAAAATAAACGGCATATCATGCCATATGTGTAAACTTGCATGTTTAGGTTTAAACATTCAAACTTTTATAAAGTGGTGAGATTTTTCATAAAATCTTAAGTTTTCATTGAAAGACATATTTAATTCTTCATTTTAGAGCGAAAAATTGTTATTCGAACTAGGTAAATTGTGTATTATGCGCCAGTTGTACCTAATATTGAAACTACACTTTCTGCCTATTATGGAGCACATTAAAATTAGGCGTAGAGGTGTGACAGTTATAAAATATCAGATCCGTGAAAGGGGTCACACTAAAACGCCAAATTAACTAGGCTAACATTCAAGCACCAACCAATGTATTTTCTTATTATTGTAAATAAACCAGCAAAAAGGCTATATCATATATTTTATGATTCGTCGTATGATGATGGAACAGACGGTGACGTGGATGATGAGAATGAGGGGGACACTGAGAGTAGGCCGGCACAATCCGAAATGCCTGACCCAGACACAACAGCGAAACAGACACCTACTGGAGGCGTATTTCACCTCCGCCTTTTTAATGACACAGGCACTGCGAAGGTCCAGCAATGAAGTGGGGAGGCCTTGTCGGCGGTTACACCACCTGAAGCGCCATCCCTTGGGCAGAATATTGGGCCTAGTAGGTAAATTTAGTGCTGTAAATATATGTATTTTATACCTATAAATGTTCTGTCTACAATACAAACAAAAATAATATCAAACAGGGAATGCCACGTACCAAAAACGCAGCCTCCCCAAAACGAGCCCCACAGCACCCAGAAGTGCACACCACCAACACACGCACACACACACACACAACACACACACAATCATGTACACACACAAACATACACTACCAATACACTACCAACACACACTAGCATACAAAGCAAACACACGAGGACAAAACGAACAATTAAAGGAACACAGTGGGGCACCGCCTTGGAACGGTCAGTGGCAAAACACCACTGGGGAGCTTAAACCGGTTTATGGTGCGCACCCAACCTCACTCTTACCCCCACCATGTTCCAAAGTCACAGGACAGTGTAAATAAAAGTAATCCCTGCTAGGTGAATCTCTAACACACGCAATGGAAACAAAAGGCATGGTATGTAAAACACAAAAATGCTCGTGTATAAATATATAAAAAGCAAACCTTGACAAACACAACAAGCCAACAAACACAACTGTATTTGGTTGAAAATGTGTATTCTTATCATAATTATAAAAGGTATATAATAAAAGGAACATTATGTTAGCATGTTGATCCATCACTTCTCCTTCGGTCTCGCGCAATACGACTTTTCACAAACAACTCGAAGTAATAAAACCCAACGGATCAACATGCTAACATAATACTCTGTTTATAAATTATTTTAAAATAGTTGCGGTACTGTAATGACTACACTTCTGCTTATTAAAATGCCTATTACATAATAAATAATACAAAGTAAGCTTCCGAGTCCAGAAATTTGACATTTACAGGAATTTATCGTTATTGCAGTGATAGTTCCTATTAAACACATTTTTGATATCGTTTTTCAGCTACTTACATAACACAGATTCTCATGGTCTTAGAGACAATGCGGGAGGAGAATTGTGAGATGAAGAGAACGCTGCAGCGGTTGTTAGCCAGGTCATCTGTCTCACTCGTGGTGTTCTACCTCTCTGAATCGTGGAGCTCCACCTGTCTGACTCGTGGCGCTCCAACTGTCTGACTCGTGATGTTCCACCTGTCTGACTCGTGGTGTTCGACCTGTCTGACTCGTGTTGTTCCATCTGTCTGACTCGTGGCGCTCCACCTGTCGGACTCGTGGTATTCCACCTGTCTGACTCTTGGCGCTATACCTGTCTGACTCGTGGCGCTATACATGTCTGACAGGTGGTGTTCCACCTGTCTGACACGTGGTATTCCACCTGTCTGACTCGTGGCGCTCCACCTGTCTGACATGTGGTATTCCTATCTTACTCGTAGTGCTGTCTTACTCGTAGCGCTCAACCTGTCTGATTCGTAGCGCTCCACCTATTGTACTCGTCGCACTTCACCTGTCTTACTCGTAGTGCTGTCTTACTTGTAGCGCTCCACCTACTGTTCTCGTTGCGCTCCACCTGTTGTACTCGTCGCACTCCAGCTATCTTACTCATAGTGCTCCCCTGTCTGACTCGTAACGCTCCACCTATTGTACTCGTCGCGCTCCACCTTTCTGCCTCGTAGCGCTCCACCTATTGTACTCGTCGCGCTCCACCTATCTGACTCGTAGCGCACCACTTGTCTGACTCGTAGCGCTCCACCTATTGTACTCGTCGCGCTCCACCTATCTGACTCGTAGCGCTCCACTTGTCTTACTCGTAGCGCTTCACCTATTGTACTCGTCGCATTCCACCTAACTTACTCGTAGTGCTGTCTTACTCGTAGCGCTCAACCTGTCTGACTCGTAGCGCTCCACCTATTGTACTCGTCGCGCTCCACCTGTCTGACTCGTAGTGCTCCACCTAGGGGAACTTTAGGGTGTCAGGGTTTGAGTACAGCTTAGCATTGTGAGGTTGTTTCATTTCATTCCGTCATTATGGGGTTAAAAAGGGGTATTGTGAGGTCAAATAATTCTATTGTGGGGTTAAAAAAGATCAAAGAAAGATCATAGGATAACCTCACAAAGTCCGTCTGGTGAGTACGTCCATCCGTTCGTCCGTCTGTGCGTCAGGCTTTACATTTCTTTGTGTCTGGGCTGTAACTTTGTCATGCATTGAAAGCTTTTGAAATAACTTGGCACATATGGTCAGCACATCAAGAAGGTGTGTCGCGTGCAAGACCCATGCCCCTACCTCAAAAGTCACGGTCACACTTAAAGTTTGAAGGCAATGTAATCCTGTATATATGCATACATTTGTGTCCGGACTGTAACTTTGTCATGCATTGATTCATTTAAAGATAACTTGCACATCAAGACAATGTGTTGTGTGCAAGAACCATGTCCCTACTTCAAAGGTCAAGGTCACACTTAGTAGTTAAAAGTAATGGGATAGTCTATGCATAGTAACTCTGTCATACATGGAAGGATTTTAAAATAACATAACACAATTATTGAGCACATGGAGAAGACACAGACTGTGAGACACTTCTTTCGGGGGCATTCGTCAATTGTGAGGGAAAGGGTCTTGCTTTATTAACAATTACATTTCATCCATTCTAAAACATACATGTATTTCTTTAATAAAACAATTTTATAAAAAATGAAAGTAACTGACAAGTTATTTTGACTTTTAAGGTTTTGACTATTTTAACTAATCAGGAAGGATTTTTCATACTATAATAGCCAATCGAAATATGTTTTACACTTTCCGATGCAACATTGCTTTGATGATTTGAAAATATCATGTTTCTCTGGCGTTGTCAGTTACTGAAGAAAAGTATATACTTAATGTATTTTGTTTTAGTACATCAGATTTATGTACCCAAAATTAATTAGTTCTCACAATTAGTAAATATAAATTGAACACCAGCTTGAAGTTCAATAAAGTATATTTAGCCAGGATACAGATGCATCTTAAAAACTTTACATGAAAACCAATGTCTTAAAAGGACATGCATGCTTTAATTTACTTGACTCGATAATGGGTTATTTGCGATGTACACAAAATCAAACAGTCAAAGTAATCAGTGTTCCCCGATTAATTAAAAATATAAGCAAAATAATAATTATATATGAGAGTCACTATGTTGCAATACTCCAGGCTCCAGGTACCAAGAAAGGGGAGCGGTGGTGTAGATGTTTAGGTGTCTGTGCTGATCCCGGTCCAAGGTCACGACCACCAAAGTCACGACCGAAACCTCCTCATATGACACCAGTACTGGTTTATCCAGGAAGCGGACTCGAGAGTGACTCGATAAGCTAAAAGCTTTGTTCACAATCGAGCTGAAATAAATTAGTATAAACAACAATTCTCTACTCTTATAGTTGTATCTTCTGATGACTTATTTTATTCGTTCGCTCGATATATTTCAGCAAATCATATACAATACATTTACATACACTTTTTTACAACATTTAAATGTCATCATAGGTGAATACAGATATTTTAGAATACAAATGTATATGTAATTGATTTTCGGAAATTCATGAAACTTATGCACTGTTTATAATGTTGGTCGTTTGTTTTTATATACGGCTGTATATAACGTCTTCGGCAGAAGTAAAACTAGAAGCCATTTGGCAGCATTTTTATCTTTAGATTTCTTCTAAGGCCGGAATTGCTTCTCCAGTTCCACAGTGTGTTCCCATAACTGTTTATATAATCTCAATGACATAGTGTTATTTTTCAAGCTCTTTCAAGCCACTGCATAATATTCAAAGTAGTTTTTTTATGCGTAGAATTGTCAGAGGTAAAACATTCACGCAACTGCTTCATATGCCTTTCTTTTGCCTGCCTGCCAGAAGTATATATGCTGAGTAAAATAGAGTAGACTTTGGAATCCAAACATGCGAAGTTATTCAGTTGTAGTGGGTAAGGTGTAATCTTTCTTTCACTTGGCAAGAAAATTGTACTCGCTGATAAATACTTTTCAATGTACTGAGATGCGGTCAGCTCTGACAATTCCAGACGAAATGATCGACGACTTTGCTTTGATATAAGTAAGGCCTTAAAACACGAATTCGAAGATGCTGAATGATCTTCGCTTCTGCAACCACAGTGCGACAATTGTAACTCGGTGGCACTTGAAGGCCGAAAACTGGACTGAAATGTTTCCATGTTTAAATTTCCATTATACAACAAAATTGTTGCAAGTTTCAACTTGCCTGACATTGCGTCAGAGTTTAGCCCCACCCAGAAGTGATAGGCTGCAGTGATTGACAGCCAGGATTTCATCACAGTGCTTTCAGTTTCTGTTGCTTTTATAGCCAAATGACTGGCCAAACTAGAATGCAAGAATCTACAAACATGTGGCAGTGCCCACTGAACGCCGTCGAGGGTATAAGGTCCAAATGAGTTACTTTCCTGATAGGTGTTGATTGTGTTTAACCATTTGTAATGGCGGATTATGATCTTATTGATGTCGTCACACTTGTATGATATTTTATGCAGTAGTGTATTTCTGATACGTAACAAAGACATTACCGTTCTACCTTGAAAAGCGAACTGACAATGATTTACATTTTTTTCTAATTCCTCCTCAACATTTTCAACACCTGAATCATACAACTGGAGAGTTTTTCCAAACACGCCAGGTATTAGCTTGATATAATCTGGAGGGTATTTTATAAGGCTTGATAATTTATCTGTCAGTTTGTACATATCTTGTTCCTGTATTTTCCCAGTGAATAAATTCAGTTCTGGAATAAAGTAGTTCGGACAGAAATGTCTCATTGTCCATCTCTTCAACCTTTTTAAGCACAAAATATAACAATTAAGCAAATTATCTTCGCTCCATATTTCGCTGGGTGTGTTTTCAATTGTGTAAAATAGTGCCGTCTTACAGTGGTAAGATGTAAGATCAACGATTGGTGAGATATGATACTTTTTGATTAGTTTCAGTAGAATATAACACTTGTATTGCGCACTATTTAGGTTAAACATGAGTTGTCGCTCTTGGAATGAGAAAGAAATCCTCCATTGTAGACGTTTGTATTTTTGTTCACAATGAATGTGACCTATGGGAACAAGTAAGCATGCCTGACTTTTCATAATTGCTAGCGTTGCTTGACTTGGCCAACCGTATTGTCTGGTACGATAAAAAAATCCCTTATTAAAGGAAAAAACTGACTTGCAATGTAATGCAAGTACAAAGTCGCTCGACGCAATATTACTATATGTTTCAGACGTTAAAGCAGGTCCATGTCGTGTTAGAGAACTCTTGAACATAATCATGGCTAAGTTTGTACATAAATTAGAATAGTCATTTGACATGAAAATCGTACCATCAACAACGTCTTCTTGTCGAAAAGCAAATGTAGAACATATATTTTGGAGTGCTTTGATCTTCACATAACCAGGTGGAGTAAACATGTCTGCAACAATGACAAAAATACCCTTATGTGCAACATCTTTGTTTCCACTATCTTTTTCGACAACAGTGTTTGACATAACAGCGATTTGGTCAAAGTCAGATCCCATGTCATAAGTTGTTGTTCCTTCGACCATACTCCCAAAAACTTCGTTATACACATATGCAGGAACTATATCAATTTTACCGTCTTCGCTCAAGTGGTTAAAGACTATTTCCATACATAAGAGCTTGGTATGCTCATAGTGCTTCTTACGGGTCCATTCGTTGGCACCTACTTTGTCAAGCACTTTTGGCAAGATATTTGACAACGTGGAATTGTCTATCCTGTGACAAGAAAGGAAAGTATATCCATAAACTATTCTTTTTATAGTGTTCTGCTCCAATAAGAAACAAAGGCCTGCATACACAGATATAGTAATATTTGCTAATTTTCCCTCCTTGAGAATAGATCGTTTATGATTTTAATTCAAAACGCTTCCCCGTGCTTATACGCCGAATCAATGAACATATTTAAAAGTAACGTTCTAAAACACACCTGATATTATTAATTCTAACACGACTAGCGAATAACCTACATACATGTAGAACAAAATCTATTTGGGTTATTCTGCAATAAACCGACCTTGAACGACGCTGCACGCGCATCGTGTTTCGGCTGTTCAATTTACCCGACGTATAGAGGATCTTACATGGCATACTGTGGATGACTTGGGGCAAAGCGGTGGGATCTGATGAATGACACATGTCCAGTTAACTTGATTAATGTTACAATACCATTTACACTGACTTTATTTACTGTTTTGTTGTTATTGTTTTTGTTTACACAGTGACGTCATTAATCAAGAGAAACTGTGACGTCATTTATCTATACCCGTAACTAATATTTTTCGTAACTTGAATCGTTATTGCGTACCCTGAAAATTCGAACCATTTCTATAAATGAAATTCCTGTTAGATTTACTTGAAAATTAGATTATTAAAGTTTCTGATGAACAATCTGAAACACCGCGTATACATCTTTCTTTAATGGAAGTCACATTGAAATAGCGTCTTTATAGTATTCGCAGGAGGTAACTTCAACGGCAAAATCTAGGTGCGTAGCACGCAAGTGTAAATTACGTTCGATGAAAATAGTTCTCTCATTTTCTTCAAATGTTGTTTCAAATAAGTCGTGTTAGAATCGAAATAATAAGTATCCAAGTTTGGTTTATGGTAGAATAACCCTCGTTTGTCGTTTTCATGCGTAATAATATATCACTCAGGCCTACGGCCTTCGTGATATATTCTTGCGCATAAAAACTCCAAACTCGGGTTATTCTACGATAAACCAAACATGGATACATATTATTTCTTAAATATTTTGATAGTAGATAATTTTTGTTTTAAAAACAGTTCCTTTTATATCAGTTATGAATGCAAGTGCGAGTTATTCAACTAAAAAGAAATTGTAGAAAATGCTTGCTTTTTGATCAACTTGAAACACTGTCGTAACATAAGAATTAATAAGAAAAGCAACGTATGGGATAAAGAGATACATATTTCAACAAAAGACTGTTTGCAATATAGCTATTACGAGATTTTGTTAACTATCGCAAACTATTTTATTATTTATGCCAAAAAGAAATATCTCTCTTATTTCCAAGAGATGTATTTCGTTTAAATAGAGATACATGTATTTCGCAAGCCATTTTAGTATTCAATCCCAAAAGAGATACCTCTCTTATTTCAACGGGAAATGTTTCGTTTTAATAGAGATTTTTCTTTCACGATGAGAGCTATCTTTGTATCACAGAAAGTTATCTCCGGAACAGACAGATATCTGTTTAACATCATTTGAGAGATATCTTTCTGTTTTAAAAGACTTCTCTTTTTAGAGATATATTTTAAGGTATCTACTGTACAGTAGAAATATATTTATATTACACAGAGAGATATTTCTTTAGTGTAGGGAGATATCTTTCAAAACATGGGAGCTATCTCTGTGAAAAGAAAAATATCTCCTTATTTACCAAGACATCTCCTTGATAGAGGAAATGTCTCTTTGAAATCAGAGAGGTATCTTTTTCTTATTAAATAGTAAATTGGTTTGCCATAGTTATCGGTTTTATACATATTTGATAACGATTAGAAATGAAATGCAAGGAAAAATATATTGTTACTAACGTAGATACCGGTAGTCCAGTACAACTTTTATGGTGTATAAAGTTTTGTGTGTAAATGCCTTTAAGGATGACACATGTATTAAAATGTGTTATTGTTTGTGAGTGATTTTTCGTGAGAAACATATGTGTATGTCATGTTCCTTCTCCTGACCCTGGTACTTAAAAATACCTGTCACTAAAACATGTGTATTATAGTACTTTGCATGCAAAACTTTAACCAAAATATATAAGTTAAACAAGGTCCAATATTTGAAATTAATTCTGTCAAGAGTAATCTAACTTGACCCCTGAATATTGTTAAGATGTGTTAAATGAATTGCAGCAATGATAACTTAGATATATGTGCCTAGTACTTAACAGTTAATTCCTGACATTTGTAAAGCGTTGGAGTATGCACAACTACACTCTACGGACTCTGACCTCTACCCATATGACCACAAATTACAAATACACAACTAGACTACATATTGATGGACAGTTGACAAGATTTTCACCCATTTCAGGCCCTTGTGACATTGAACTTTGATAATATGACCAAATATTGTAATATGCACAGATAGACTTTATACTGACGCTTCCCTGTAAGTCTGATGCAAATCCAAGATTGGATTTTTGGAGATGAAAAAGGGACACGATTTTCAAGTTTTGGGTCCCTGTGACCTTACCCTTTCATTATATGAACCCAAATTGTAATATGCACAACTAGACTGTATTCTGATGATTACTACTAATTTTGATGAAAATTCAACAAGGGGTTTTGGCGTTGAAGAGATGAGAAAATTTCAAGTTTCAAGCCCCAGCGACATCAACCTTTGATTACATGACCTAAATCTATAGTATGCACAACTAGACTTCATACTGATGCTGCCCTATAAATTTTAATGCACATCCAACAAGGGGTTTGGGAGATGAAAAGCGGACAAGATTTTCAAGTTTCAGGCCCCTATGACCTCGACCCTTTAACTACATAACCCCAAATTGTACAACTAAATTTCATATTAATGCTTCCCTGAAAATTTGATCCAAATCAAACAAAGAGTTGTGGAGAGTTCAGGTCTTGAGACTTTTACCTTTGACTAAATGACACAAGGTTTCGGAGATGAAAAGCCAAAAATGTAATACGGACAGACAGACAGACAGACGGACGGACGGAAAAGGGAAAAACAATATGTCTTCCAAAAATAGGAAGAGACATTACTACATTGTATTTTAGATGTCCATTATTTTGGACTAACATAATAAAGTATGGAGTTTTCCAAAGCTACTTATGGTCCACTGCATTCAGCGGAATGTTTTACAGTGATTCCACAACTTTAATTACCTCGGTTGTCTGCCATCTGACTGACTGCTTTGTTTTTTTGCCACTGGTTCTCCACTACTAGACTGCCTTGAATTTATTTTATGTTTCCTCTTCCCTTCACTCTGGTAAGCCGTTGTATCTACTTTTAAATCAGACTGGTCATTTAAGTTGATATCATCCGTGACCTTGCTTCGTGACCTTGTATCGATACCAGACTCTGAAATAGTAACTTCTTCCAACTCAGTCTTGGATGTGTCTTCTATTATTGTTTTCCTAAAAAAGTTGATTACATTAGAGTTCAAAGTACATGTTTGTCTTTATAATCTGACGTATGTTGTTCCTAAAAATACCACAGAGGCTTGGAATTTTATCTCGATGACCTGGCCCTGTGTATACAAAGGAAAAAAAAGAAAATTGTCTGCAAACAATTCTTTAAATTCCCTCTGTCCGTGTTCATGAAATTACTGAAACACTTAACAATAGTATGTAATAAACAAATGATTGAAGAATGTACTTTGCATAATCTGTAACATAACAAAGGAGACTTGAAACATTTATGTCGGTCTGTACCATTAAGGTACTGCTATTCCCCGATTCCTTTTTCTGTACATTTTTTTATGTACCGACACGTGTTCTAAAGTAATCTTATTTTGTATTTGATAGTATCTGGTGAGTCTTCTTTTCGAAGAATCTCACTAAATAAAGCTCAGCAGACCTAGGTCAAAGCCACGATCACCTTGTACCTACCGATAGTTCGAATTAAAAAAAGAACATTGCTGTAGTCATAATCAGCCATAAAGGTAATTTTGAAAACGTCCATTATTTGGGCTAACATAATGATAAAGTTTAGACTTATTTAAGCAAATTACTGTCCTCTGCATTCAGTGGAATGTTGTATAGTGCTTCCATATCTGTAATTACCTTATTTGTCTGCCTTCTGGTTGACTGCGTTGGTTTTTTGCCACTGGTTCTCCACTATTTGACTGACTTGAATTTGTTTTACGTTTCCTTTTCCCCTCACTCTGGCCAGTCTGTGTGTCTACTTTTGAATCAGACTGGTCATTTAAGTTGATATCATCCGTGACCTTGCCTCGTGACCTTGTACCTAAACTGTCTGTATCGATACCAGATTCTGCCATGTTAGCCTCCGCCACATTAGACTGTGGTATCTCTTCTATTATTGTGTCCCTGTAATTATTGATCACTATATAGTTCAAAGTACATGTTTGTCTTTTCAATCTGACTAATTTTGTTACTTAAAATACCAAACATACGTGGAATTTTATCTCAATGACCCGACCCTGTGTATACAAGGACGAACATGAGAACTGTCTGTAAAAAATTCTTTCAATTCCCTCTGTCCGTGTTTCTGAAATTACTGAAACACTTAACAACAGTATGTAATAAACAAATGATTGACAAACGTACTTTTCATAATTTGAAACATAACAAAGGAGACTTGGAACATTTATGTCGGTCTGTACCATTAAGGTACTGCTTCTCTCCGATTCCCTTTTCTGTGCAATTTCTAAATTCTTTTTTTTCATATACCGACACGTGTTCTAAAGTATGCTTCATCTATTTTAGTATTTGATAGTATCTGGTGAGTCTTCTTTTCGAAGAATCTCACTAAAATAAAGCTCAGCAGACCTAGGTCAAAGTCAGGATCACCTTGTACCTACCGATAGTTCGAATTAAAATAAGAACATTGCTGTAGTCAATATCAGCCATAAAGGTAATTTTGAAAACGTTCATTTTTTGGGACTAACATAATGATAAAGTTTGGACTTTTCTTAAGCAAATTACGGTCGTCTGCATTCAGTGGAATGTTGTATAGTGCTTCCATATCTGTAATTACCTTATTTGTTTGCCTTCTGGTTGACTGCGTTGGTGTTTTGCTGCTGGTTCTCCACTATTTGATTGACTTGAATTTGTTTTACGTTTCCTTTTCCCCTCACTCTGGCCAGTCTGTGTGTCTACTTTTGAATCAGACTGGTCATTTAAGTTGATATCATCCGTGTCCTTGCCTCGTGACCTTGTACCTAAACTGTCTGTATCGATACCAGATTCTGCCATGTTAGCCTCCGCCACATTAGTCTGTGGTATCTCTTCTATTATTGTGTCCCTGTAATTATTGATCACTATATAGTTCAAAGTACATGTTTGTCTTTTCAATCTGACTAATTTTGTTACTTAAAATACCAAACATACGTGGAATTTTATCTCAATGACCCGACCCTGTGTATACAAAGGACGAACATGAGAACTGTCTGAAATTTTCTGAAATTACTGAAACACTTAACAACAGTATGTAATAAACAAATGATTGACAAACGTACTTTTCATAATTTGAAACATAACAAAGGAGACTTGGTCTGTACCATTAAGGTACTGCTATCCTCCGATTCCCTTTGCTGTGCAATTTCCAAATTCTTTTTTTTTCATGTACCGACACGTGTTCTAAAGTAAGCTTCATCTAATTTTGTATTTGATAGTATCTGGTGAGTCTTCTCTTCAAATAAACTCACTAAAACAAAGCCCATCAGACCAAGGTCAAAGTCACGATCACCTTGTACCTACCGATAGTTCGGATTGGATTAAGAACATTGTTGAAGTCACAATTGGTCAAAAGGTAATTTTGAAAACATCCCGAATAAGAGAAGAAATACTCGCAGAATGTTTGAATTATCAATTTGATTCATGATATTGGAACATGGACTGAAAGTTTTGTGTTTATAAATAGAAAACCCTACTTGTAAAGCTAATTTCAAATGTGAAAGTATCAAAATTTACAAAGTTTGAACAAGCTTATTAGAGTACCACTAGACAATGCTACATATCAACTATCTGAGCTCTTAGCTTTGGCATTTAGACAAACAGATTTTTACGGTGCTTTCTTTTGGTTATCATGGTAACAACAGTTCTGACTGATTGGGATTCCTAACATAAGAAAAGTAAAGAATGAGACAAGAATATCCATATAACGTTTCATGTGCTTTAAATGAATTATTTTGAAGGAGATATTTCTTGAAGACAAGAGGAAGTCACATGTTGATAGGGGAAGTCACTGGATGCTAGGGGACTGAATGGTGTTAAAGAAGTCACTGGTTGCCAGAGAAGTCACTTTTTTCAAGGGGAAGTCACTGGTTGCTAAGGAAGCCACTGGTTGTTAAAGAAACTCATTGGTTGCTTAGTTATTGCTAATAAAGTCATTGGTTGCTAAGGAAATCATCGGTTGATAGGGTAAGCCAATTATTGCTAGGAAAAGTCACTGGTTGCTAAGGAAGTCACTGGTTGTTAGGGAAGTAAGAGGTTGCTAATGAAGTTCTAAGCTCTAGACCTTGTGCTTTTGCAGATTGTTTTCCCAGTTTTTCCTATACCAAATCAAGTGACCTACCTGGCAGGGCCAATTCTTGTGGTTTCAGAGAGGAATAAGTGTTTCCTATTTGTTGCCATAGCAACAACAGTTCTGCATGGAATGAAATTCTTTGAACACTTTGTAGAGCTTCATGCAAGAAACATCCCCGCTAAGTTTCATCCCAGTGGTTTAAAAGAAGATGTCGTTTGAAGCAAATTGTTGACGGACGACGGACATTCATCGATCCTAGAAGCACATCCGGGTACTTTGTGCTATGTTAGCTAAAACGAAACAAAACAATTAGTGTAGCAAATACATTGAGTTTAAAAACACTTGACCGGTCTATAAAATCTAACAATATATTTCATACACCAAAATCTTTGTCAGAGTTTGTAGTATACGAAACGGAAGTTAGTTTTTGCCGAAGTGGTTGGAGCCGACCGACATCCAAATAAATAAATTACCTGTCTTTTATACTCTCTGATGACATTTTTAAATCCTAAAAAACTCATTCAGGCTACTTTTTACAAAACTGATAGATTTTTTAAATCAACAAAATTGTTTGATAAAAGTTATGTTATCACATTAATAGCGTCCAACTTTCGTAAAAATTATTAATTGCTTTTATACAGAATTTAAACAGATGCTATGTTAAACTGGAGGTCATTGATATAGAATATAAACAAACAATGTAGTCACAAGGGCCACTGTTTCTAGAGAAATCGATATGACGTCACTCGCCAAGGTTGATTAACTCCTAACGACTGAAGAAATATGACACTGTGTATTGAATGAATATACGTTGTTTCACGTAATGACTGTTTTAAGTAAACAAATAATAAACGGACTGTCTTGTTTAACTTCAAAGGTGTTAATAAAAAATAATCCGCCAATCTGACAGCCAATAAAACGAAAACAAAAGCTCAAAAAGGAAATAAAAGCAGAATAAAGCTAGCAAAGAACAAAACTGAATCAACATAACTCGCTAAAACTCGCTTGAAAGTTTCTACAATTATATAAAAGGAATTATATCAACCGAACAGTAGTAATAACTGAACTATCTGAAGCGAAATTTATGCACTATGACATTTTAATTGACCTATGTAATTGAAGGGGCAATGGGAACGTATGAATTTGTTATTTAAATCAGGCGTTAAGACATCCTTCAAAAGATGATTTAACTCTTAAAGTATGTAGATATAGTCTAGTCTGTCTATATATAGCGGTCACCTAAGGGACTGAAAGAAATTTACCACAACGGACAGGTGACCATCATTTGAACCAAAAGTATATGTACTAGGTAAACGAAATTTAGGATTCTTCTGCTACAAAGGATAAAATTAAATATGATTTACACTGTACGTTGCTGAGGTTCAAAGTTGTTTTTATTTCACATAGTGAAAGATATTTAAGGACCAGGGTCAGGAGAAGGACATACACATACGTTTCTCACGAAAAGTCTCTCACAAAGAATAATACATTTAATGCATGTGTCATCCTTACATGCATTTACACACTAAACTTTTAACACCATGACAGTTGTACAGGACTTTCGTAACATTGTAGTTTAACCCTTCCTAATACTGCCTCGACAGGTGGATCACATTGAGACCGAAAAGTCTAGTTTAAAAAAAGAAAAAGAAATACGACACGAAAACTCGACGTTTTTAGAGCTCCGCGTCCCCTTCCATTTAAACTTCTTTAGTCTCGAGTTTCGACCAGCCCTAACGCTAATTATCGTGTTTGCCCTCCGCGTCCCCGCCGTTTAACTCCTTAAATATCGACCCTCGCCCCGCCCTAGCGCTAATTATCGTGTTTACACTCCGCTACCCAAATATTATCGCGTGTCGCTCCGCACCCCTATACGGTATGCAAGACTAGCTGCAGGTGCGGATCGGAATAATTATAAAGATAGTATTTGTTTTCATTAATACCGAGTGTATATGCTTTCAAACAAAACACTGATAAATTGTAAAGCTGTAAGTCGAAAATTTATTCCGCCACAAATTGTTCTTACAGAGTTCTGCGAAGAGAAATAAGATTAAGGAATGCCCCGGATCTCGTTTATTGTTTCACGGTAAATTACCCATAATGTCAATTAGTCAGATTTTGTAATTTCATTGAACAAAATGTGAAGACGTTTGATCTAAAATGACAAATAAAGCCAGTGGATTTGGTGACATTTATTATTTTGCCTTTACATTTATGACTGGAACAATTTGGATTAAGTGCCTTGAGTAAGGACATAACATATGGACCGATAGAGACTGGAACCCCCCGACCCCATGATCAAATGTCCGGCGCTCTATTATACCCAAACAGAAATGAAAGTAATCCTGCTTTTTTACTTAATTTCATGAAAACATTTTTTATGCAAACTAATGAAATAGTGTGTTCTATCAGTGAAATATTTACATAAGTGTGGTGTTATAGGTATGACGGAGAAACTTCAGCGTTAAATGTATAAAATGTAGCTATATTGTGCATTTACAGCATGAATAAAAAGAGAATTTGTTGTTTTGAGTGGATATGGAATATTTCTCAACGAAAAGTGATACAGTTTTAATATTTTCACGAGTTCGAAGTGATACGCAAGGTCACGCTGATAATTAGCGAAGTCACAATGACGATACGCGATGTTTTTCAATCGTAAGTTCGCGCATCGTCATCGTTACTGCTGAATTTTTAGATAGAAAGCGATGACCCTAACAGAACACCGTACTAATTAGATAATTATAATTTCATGTTCATTTAGGATGTTGCAATTACTTGTAGCACTTACATTATCAAGAGATATATGTTACTGATAAAACTGGCCATTGTTTGTAATAAAACATTTCTAACCCGTAATGACTCACGGATGAACGACGTATGGACGTAAGAACGGACGGATTGACGACAGACGGTTGCAGGAACCATAGGAAGAACGCTAATAAGACGTGAATGTGATCTTGCTTCACCCTTGCCCTGCTGACAGCAAGTGAAAGTTTGCCCTTGAAACAGTCATGCAGTCTGGTCATGATCTGCACTGTTTGTTAATCAGTAAGGAAATTTTGACTGAGCTGTTTATTTGACCATCCATTCTAAAATATGTTATTTTCAGAGAGTTTGATTAATTTTATATTTTCATCAAAATCTGAGAGCAAGCAGCTTTAATCAATGTTATCAATTTCAAATGAAAAAAATAATCAAAAACATAAAAGCAAAGGGTTTAAAATATTTGTTTTGGGCAAGGGGCGTGTCTAATAGTGTGTCTAAATTTTGTATTTTTGTATTTACTAAATCTTAGATTTCTCATTAGTCTTTGGTACGTGGCATTCCCTGTTTGATATTATTTTTGTTTTTTTTGTTCTAATTTTCATCCAATTTCAAAAATTCTTTCAACGGTGTGTTCACGCTGGGTCGTAATATAACGTATAACGGTGTATATATTATAGGTTATTTGGTTTTTGAAGTGGTATATGGGGATATATTACCGGCCTAGACTTATATTACCCGAGCCGTTAATTAAATTTTAAATTTAAATTTATATTTAAATTTCTTAAATATTGAAAGAATCCGTTTATGTTTTATTTATTTAACGGCTGAACGTAACCAGACCTTCAAATCCCCTTATGATACCTCAGTGTCACTGCGTGACGTCACAAATCATCACGGACTTATACATTGACACGTGCCGTATCATATAAGAAATGAGGTTTCCAAAGTTGATCTAAGATATTGAAAAGATGTTATTTTAAAGTAAAACGGCGATGTTAAATGTTAAACTTAACGTAAATTGACAAGTTTAAAGTTTATGGCCACATTTCTTTAAAAATATTGCAAAACAAAGACAATTTCCCGATGTAATATATTTTTTAACCTTTTCCCTATCATCCTCCCATTTTATAATGTCAAAATCGTTGTTTTAATGGAGATTTTTAAGTTTGAAATACACCGTATATACGAAAAAAGGCGATGTTTGGCGCAGGATGAACAGTTTTTGGGCGATGTTCGGGAGCAGGTTATTGTATACTTGATCTCAGATGGCAAAATGACTGTTTTTGATGCTGTCAAGTAAATCTTGGATATTTGATAGACGCTGTTGTATAAATTAAACATTTTGATATACGATTTACTGGTTTACATCTGGAAATATGTTTCTTTATAACGATTTTATTCAGTAGACCAATTTTGACACTGTTAAGCAACTGTACCTATACTTTTCATCCAATTCATTAATTCCTTTAGGATATTTTTGTTTTTAAAGATGGTTATGTCTTTGTCCATAATTCAATAAATGAAGAGTTGTTTTAGCCAGTTAGTGCGACCATTCATTGTTATAAGCATATTAATTTTTCTGCCTTGCATTTGATCGTTCTCAGACTTCCGCATGACAATTCATCTCAATATAGGGAATATTTATGCCAAGCAATATTTTAAAATTCCTTTATCGATGGCAGTGATGAACCGGACACGAAACATTCCCTGTTAACATTTGACCTCTAAGTGTGACCTTGACCTTGGAGTTAGGGGTCTTGATCTTGCGCATGACACATTGTCTCATTATGGTGAACATTTATGCCAAGTTATTTCCAAATCCCTTCATGGATGGCAGACTTTCAACCCGAACAAAAATTTACACGGACGCTAGGACTCACGGACAGACAAGGCGATTTTAATACGACCACCTTCGGGGGCATAAACATAAAAGCAACGAATGTCAATCAAGCTATATTTATGTTGGCTGTGCAATTATATAAGGATATTACATGCCTGTCCGTGTAAGACGTTTTTTTCCCTACCCGAGGGCCACTGTAGAATGAGAAAACTCCAAATCTTCAGACGCATTTTATTTACTAGATGTGCTCTACAAGTAGTGTCGATATTGAAATCCTGATCTCCCTAATGATAATCAAAGCGCTGTGAGCGCTGAATGCCTGGGGGCTATAGATTAACTCCCATAAAAACAAATTTTGACCTTCGTGATTTACGCTGAACCTTACCTAAAGCGCAGGCCGAAATGTGCATAGGGCGAAATTTAGTATACGATACAGAATGAATGATTCACAAATAAATGGGTGGCAGGGAAGTTTGTTTTATTATAAAACGTACGTTAAATGAAAAATAATCACATGATCAGCAATATCAATTGTATAGAGAACAATAAAAATAATTCAATCTGCGCTTTGTTCAACTTCAAGCGATATCTGATGACGTGGATCGAAAATTATTGTGTACCAAGGACAATACCTTGAAACAGAAATAAACAAAGCAATACCATAATGAAATATAAATAGAGTACTGTACAATGTGTATAACAGGGAAAACCAAAAATAATTCTTGGTTACCTTGTAGTTGTAATCGGTGAAACCGTTCACTGGGCCTTGACATGCAGCGTCCTCGATAAATGGCGGGTGATTTGATCACGTGAGTTCCTTCTCGGGAATGTACGTAAATTGTATCTTTTTTTTAAAGAAATTTATTTTTAGGTAAATATATATGTAATTGTTCGTAAATAAGAAAGAAATAACATCAGAAATTTGAAAATCAAACTACAAACTCTTATATCGAATTCCGTACGTTTCCGTAAATTTCCGTAAATATCCGTACTTTTCCGTGATATGCATATGATTATCTTCCGTAATCAGCTAACAGCGCAGTAATTTCTAAAACAGAAAAAATTGTGTAATGCAGCCCGTAAGCTATATACCTTTCTGTTTGAAGTTGTATGTACTGTTTTTATTTGTAATATGTCTTATTGTATGTGACATTCGAACAAAAGATTGATCTGGTCTGTCTTGCACTACTTTCCCAAAGCGCATGTTTACAGTTGTTATTCGCACATAGCACAGTTAAATTGTCTTCAGTGTTTGAAATGTGGTATGCTTACTTAGGCCTAGGGGACGTTCAGTCCCCAGGCCAATAAAAACTAAAGGCAGCAATACATGTTTTCAGAAAAATGTATCACTAGAAACTGGCTGTATATTCTTATACATACACGTCATACCTGAGCTGAGTAAAGTCGTTATAAACAGATTGTAACGAGAGCACTTGTATTACATTCTTCAGCATATATCAACTATAATTTCTTTTACATGACATCTTCAGAAATCGACCATTGCTCACTCTTTGAAGCACTTAACAATAACCTGCTCCCGAACATCGGCAAACATTTTTCATCCTGCGCCAAACATTGCCTTTTTTGTATATACGGTGTATTTCAAACTTAAAAATCTCCACTAAAACAACGATTTTGACATTATACAACGGAACTGAGAAATAGCCTGGCCACGAAGGTATATGAAAAAATAATCAATGGGCATTCACTCCGTGAAAACTTGAACTAAAACATGCTGATACTATGCGTATAACCTCTTAATACAGAAACATTCTAAGAATATTCTTTTAACGAACGGAAGGAAGGAGACCATAACCATATCCCCACCCTAAGCGTGGGAATAAAAGTTAGGCGTTATACAATTTTGTAGTTAAACATTATCTATACAATATGTTTTTATGAAAACAGTAAATATTAACATATTATTTGTGAGCAGATTGAGAGAGATTTAGAAACCTGAAATAAAATAACCTGTATTGTTACTTTTCAGCCTTTTAAGTGTCGTTTGGATCTTAGAAGATATGTTGTATACAAATATAAACTGTCGTTACTCTGAGGCTCAAATTGTTTGTTCCTGGCCATAGACAAGTCATGCTCTGTTAAGCAGTAAGCCAATATGGGTACCTTTTAAAGACAAGCCAGTTTTGGCTTATGTTATTGCACATACCAAGAATTTTTAATAGAACAGGAATGACTTTTGGTTAATGTATCTAAAGGAATGGTTATTGACATCCTTTTCTTATTACACCCCTATCGAACTAGGATGTTGTTTTTACTGTATACCTACAAAATGTAAACGTTTATCTAATGTCTTTGGTATTTGTGCCGTAGAATACAACTATTGAAAATATTATAGGAACAAAAGTCACAGTTCGTTGTATATAGTAGCAAGTACGGTTCGTCGTTTTATCGTTCAAAATACATGTATGATTTGAACGTACATACATAGTATTTCTTCTACAGTAAATAGCAAAAGAAATTTACACTTATCATTTTAGCACTCCCCAATAAAGACAAGTTTGAGGCAACAGTACGCTAATTATTGGGCACACAGGACGACCATATCATACTGGCGCTCTTCCTTTGACAAGTTCTTGATTTGGCGTAAGAATTTGGCCGTTTGGCCGTTTGGCATATTAGCGCGCTTATAAGTTGGCGCGTTTGTACACAAGGACACCATAACAATATGGCAGAAACCTGTGTTCTTTTAAGCTTTAAATGGCCACTTAAATGTATTCACTTTAAATGCAAAATATAATTATTCTGTAAAGAAAAGATCGGTTACATTTTACAAATTCCAACATTTTTAGTTACACGGTAAGTATTTTTGAAAATCAAACCTAAAGATTGTTTATTTTTAAGATTAGCGTGTGTATACTTCTTCCTTTTTTATCTACCGAACTATACCTGTGAATCCAATTTCATGCAAGATGGTAGTTTTCAAAGTAAATCATTCTCAATCTTATTTATGTAATCTTAGTAGCAGAATTAAGTGTTTATTTTTTTGCAATAGATCAGAACTAGCATAAAGTTAACCCCTCAAACATTGAAAAGAAAGATCCCATAATTGGAAAGTAATAGATTTCTTTATCGAAATATTCAAAACATAAAAGAACCAAAAGGTTCTATTAAAAAAATTATCTTGTCTTGTCCAACAAGTACCTCTCCTTTCGAAGAGATATTTCATTGAAAAGACAATGGTATTGTTTGTGTTAACGATTTTGACAATTTACCCCCACATTCAAATAATTTAAACGATTTTATAGTAGTTTGGAAGATAAAAAGTACGTCATTATCTAGTACATTGTAATTATTTGTAACTATTTCCTTATAATGGCAGTTTTATAATAGTCTAGCATGTGAATAAATTTTAAAATTCCTTATGTTCTCAAACTATGAGACACAATATTGCGTTTTCTGGCATAGTTAAGTCTAGTACTGAAAAAACAGATGAGTAAACAATAGAGTTACACAAATTCCTGAGAGAATAGATGAAGCTTGCACATAGCTACGTCGATTCATTGAGATTTGATCTCGTACATCGTACATCGATGACCTTTAAAGACATATCCTTGAGCTACATGTATATTCAGTGAAGAGATTTTCTTGTTTTTAGTATAGACTAGTATATGCTGGGTAGCTAGATTTCATAGCAAAAAATCCTGTTACAGCTTTATCTTTATGCAGTAATAAGGCACAAAATGTCAAGGTGAGAAAAAAGGTGCACCCTCAAAGGGACGCGAATCAAGGACCTTCGCTTATACACCTCACAAGACGAATGCTCTCCCGAATGAGTTAACCGGCCAGTAACATATTTTCACTCCAATTGTGATTAAGTCTATACCATGAAATGTGCATCAGGAAAACAAACTTAATCCTTGTTTTTCTTATCAAATATGTTACACGAAATATTAATCGTTATTCACTAGCCGAGAAAGTATAATTTTTTACACTCATAATTAACATTGGTTTGGAGGTAAGAACATATTATGTTGATTGATATGAACTATATATGTACGTACTAAAATTATAAAACCATTCATAAAACATTCAATTAACTATGTCCAGTTGTTGTTGTACAATTAATGAGCGGATAGCGATATGTTGCGGAAGGCTTCAATGTTGATAAGTTGTGCTAAAATGAGGCATTTTTCTTTGGCAGCTGTATAAAGCTCGCTTTTGACCGGAAGCTGTTAACCTTACAACAGTCAATGAAATGGCAAGTAGAATGAATACCGTTTTTCGTATTGCAAAATTTACTCTGTAAGGCATCTTTTGATTGGATAATACTGTATAAAAAGGTCAATAAAATATTTTTGCGTTTTCAGTCTTTCATAAATGGTTTTTATAATTTTAGTACGTAAATAGTTCATATTTATCAACTTATCATACTTTCTCCACCAGTGAATATATAACGGTCAGTGTTTCGAGTAACATATCTGATAAGAAAACAAGGATTAAGCTTATTTTCCTGATGCACATGTCACGGCACTGACTTAATCTTAATTGGGGAGAAAATTTATAAGCTGCCGATACGCTCAGTCGGGAGAGCATTTGCTCTGTAAGCTTTGTAAACCAGATGGTCTTGAGTTCGCTTCCCGAAAAGAGTGCATTTTATCTCACCCTGTGACATTTCACGTCTTCTTATAGCATGAAGATAAAACTTTAAGAATTTCATATACTCTAAATCGCGTCGACTATCTATTTAAAGATAGTTCTTGTTGTATTTATGTTTTATGTATCTGTTTAAATTTGATTAGTGTATTTGTACATAAAACAACAAAATAGCATTAAACTAAACATTACCCTTAATCAATGTAATCAATTTCAAATAAAACATAATCATGAAAAACATGAAAATGAAAGGATTTCAAAATGAAAATTTTAGAAAAGGGGCGTGACAGTGAAAGTACCTGGTTGAAGCCGAGGAATGACCTTGTAGGGTATTGTGATGTAGAACTATCAAGCTTTATCACTGGATCTCAAGGTCATGTGGTACAAGGTGATGATACTAAGGGGCGTAATTCAGATTGAAACCTGAAGACAGTTTAAGTCAAGGAATATTTTGATGTAGAACTATCAAGTTTTATCACTGTTCTAAGAAAACTGGGTCTCAAAGACAAAGATTATGTTTTAACTTACCTTGTATATTTTCTTATTTTGATATGGTTTCTTTCACACTTCCTCTTTTGGTTTTAAAGTTTATTGTGAAGGCAGATTATACTTGGATAACCTTTTCTATTTTCCATTTTTGATATGGTCTATTGATTGGTATTTCATATTCAGTAATTTAAACTTCCTCTTTCGGTTTTAAAAGTTATTGTGAAGGGAGATTATACCTGAATTAATTAAAGGTATGATCAGACGCCATACAGTGGTTACTTCCCATCACAGTAAGTAGTTACCGCAGTAACCACTGCTTACACAAATTTTTTTGACCGCATCTTGTCAATAATTTAAAAAGTAAAAACTTAAATAATAATGAAGTGGTGTGGAGATATATTGATTTGTGCTGTCTGTTAGTCCGTCTGTCACAAAGTTTGTCCAGACAATTCCTCTAATACACATTGCTGGATTTTTATAAATATGTGCAGGAAGCATCAGTATGTAGTCTTGTTGTGCATATTATAATTTGGGATCACTAGCCTAAAGGTCGAGGTCATAGGAACCTGAAAACCGACAATCTTTTCAACGCTTCTTCTCAAAAACCCTTTGTTGATTTTTTTTAACTTTGCAGGAAGCATCAGTATACAGTGTAGTTGTCCATTAGGCCAATGTTTTTGATAAGTCGTTACTCGAACCCGCCGCCCCTATTTTTTCTTATTTTCCAAAAAAAAGTTGAAAATTTTAAAATCGCGAAATGAGAGGTCCTTTTATACAAATGATAACGTCCAGAAGCTGCATTCGTCTAACGAGTTTTTCCAGACCGATTTGGGACCGAAATTCGGCCCCGATTCCCACCTAAAATGATGTATATTTCCTCCTATTTTTGACAAAAATTCCCCTCAAAGTGAATGCTGACAAAAGTTTTTGATTAATTTAATCAAATGTTTGCCAAAATGTAACTTTCAATCCATAAAAATGTTTCATAATCACTTCATGCAATTATTTGATACCTTACAATTGAAATGGTCAGCCGAAAATCGCCGATTTTTCGATTGTCATCTATTTTAGCGACCCCGATTTTTGTCAATTTCTCCAAAGAAAACAGTGTTCAGAAGACTCAAAAAAGATAACAATACATTTTTTTCATGTGTTTTAACACAAATGCTTACTGCTTTGTTACTAACACCAGTATTTTCTATCTGAAAATTTATTTATTTTTTCAGTGCGATATGGGCCGAAATTCGGACCCATTCCCCTCCTAAAATGATATATATTATCCCTCAGTTTTTAAAAAAACAATTCCCCTCAAAATATAGACAACATGTTTTGACTTACCTTAAATGCTGATAAATGTTTTTGATTAATATAATCAAATGTTGGCCTAATGTTTTATAAAAATGCAACTTCCCATCAATCAAAAAGTTTCAGAATCATTTCTTGCAATCACTTGAGACCTTACATGTGAAAAAGTTAGCTGAAAATCGCCGATCTTTCGTTTGTCACCTATTTTCGCGACCCCGATTTTTGTTATTTTTTCAAAGAAAATGGTGAACAGAAGACTCAAAAAAGATAATATTTTCAATTGAAAATAGCAGTATTCGTTTTATTCATGTGCGTTTTAACACCAATGCCTGTTGCTTTGTTACTGTTTCTTCTCTTTAGAATTGGGAAAAGAACAATGAAATAAAAGTCAACAAATTTTCAAGGGCATTTTGCATTATATGTCGGATTTTAGAACAGAAACAGGTCCACGATGAAACAAAGTTTGTCATGTATAAAAAAAATCTTTTTCCCCCCTCCTCCGTACGGAGCTTTTTAATTTAAAACTTCGAGTAACAAGAAATAAAAAAATTCTGGCCTTAATAATTTGGGATCAATAGCTCAAAGCTCAATGTCACAGGAACCTGAAAACCGACACTCTTGTCTGCGCCCTTTCCACGTTTCTGGATTTTTATAATACATTGAAGTAAGTTTACGTGTTGCATATTGCAATTTCGAGTCATATAGTCAAAGGCCAATGTCACAAGGGCCTGAATAAGGAAACAAATCTTGACTGCACTTCATCTCCAAAACCCCTTTTTGGATTTTATTTTGCAGGAAGCACCAGTATGGAACATAGTTGTAGACATAATTGTGGGTCACTAAGTCAAAGGTCAGGTCACAGGGGTGGGAGAGATACGTTATCTCTAGTTGTGTTTTGTTTTTACTGCTTCTTTCAGGGCAGAGGTAGTCAAATACAGTACATGTAATTGTAATCAGCTTTTATTGATTACTCAAACCAAGTGTTTAAATGAATGTTATTTTTTACATGTATATGCCTCCCACCTTGAAGTTATGTGGAGATATATTAATTTTGTTCTGTCTGTCACAAAGTTGGTCCTAAAACTGTTCAGGAAACATCTGTATGAAGTATAGGTGTGCATATTACCGTAAATCGGATAATTTTCACGCAGTATTATATCACATAAGGTCACGTATTTGTTATAACTCGACAACCATCACCTTCTTATTAATGAAAATGAAATTTTAAACTAACTTAAATACACGGCCTTGAATTACACTGATGTTGATGTTGACGAGTATCTTACTTTTGATTTCGCTGTATCAATTAGATGCATGTACGAAACACTGCAGCACGTACACAGAACTTTAAAACTTCTTTCCCAGAATATAGCATACAAACCGTAATTGTAAATGCATGCTAATAAATAGGTTGGTTACTTTTTCCCTGCCAACAGAAACTTGAAGGAAAATTAACATCCGTTGAGAAGTCCATAGGCCTGTAGATATTTCGACTAGGGAATGGTATGAATATTTTAAAAGCTTATTACATGATACAAAAGTCGATGAAATTCCGACCTCGTGTCAAAACGAAAACGTTTACGGTGAAGACAATATCTTGAACTGCCCAATTACTGAATATGAAGTTCATGCATGCATTTCTCAGTTGAATTCTGGGAAATCACCCGGACCGGATGGTAAAGACTCACAATTTATCATTGAAACGAGAAATACTATCACGCCAGCTTTAACTAGGCTCTTTAAAACTATTTTCGAATCTGGAACTTATCCATCACAATGGGCAAAAAGTATTGTCCAATACACAAGTCAGGTTCAGTACATGAACCTAATAATTATAGAGGGATTTCATTGATAAACACATTCTGTAAAATATTTTCTGGCGTCTTGAATAAAAGGGTTAATTCATGGGCTTAAGACAATTGCTTAATAAATGAAGCTCAGGCTGGTTTTAAGTCAGGTTATTCAACTATTTATAACTGTTTTACCTTGCAGTCTATTATACAGACATATCTTAGCAGAAAGGGTGGAAGATGCTATGTTTTATACATGTATGTCGATTTCGCTAAAGCTTTTGACAATCTTCAGCATCAAAATCTTTTCCAAAGTTTGTCAAAAAAGGGTATATTGAAATCAATGCACAGTAACTTGAACTCTTGTGTACGTGCAGGACAATGCCTGACGAGTTATTTCCCCTGCACTAAAGGTACTCGGCAAGGTGATATAAGTAGCCCTTTAATTTTGTCTTGTTCATAAGTGATCTTTGTGACAATATACGTTTAAACTGTGATTCTGGTACATTTATTAACAATCAGATTCCAGATATACATTGCTTGTTATTTGCAGACGATGTTGCTAACTGTGCAGAAACTGTTAGGCAACTACAGCGTCAAATAAATTTCACACAAGAGTTCTGTGACAATACAGGCATGAAAGTTAATTTGAATAAAACAGAAATCATTGTTTTTCGTAACGATGGCCCATTATGTAATGCTGAATGCTGGAGTTATGGAAAAACACCTATAAAAGCAGCGTCCTTTTATAAATTAATGGGTCTACTGTTTACCCCTAAACTTTCATGGTCACGTGCTTAAGGTAGTGGGGGTCTAATGGACACTATTCCAAAATACATTAAACTTAACATTTATATGATCTACATCTGTTAACCGACTAGTGTGCAAAATTTAAAGACATTTCACCGTTTAATTAAATTAATTCCGTTTTTTGTTGCCCTACCCCCACTTTAGAAATACTGACCATATTAAAAAGTACCATAAAAGTTAAAATAGGTATGTTTGCAAGTATCTATTTACATTTAAAAAAAATTCCTGGTTCAAAAAGTACTACAAGCAATGTAGAATTACAAAACATGAATTATAATTCTACAAGCTTAACATGTGTAACAAAAAATATACAATAATGCCAAAAACTAGGGTATACAATTTTCCTAATTTTGCCACGAGACATATCACACATGTACAGATACACGGCTTTAGCAAAAGATTCGAGTAGGGCCATCACTATTGATTATAAAACTTTTATAAGTAGTATATGAATTGAAATATAAGAAAAAATAAAAATGTTTTACCGTCTACATTTTTAGATATTCAACTTTTAAAAATGAGCACGGTCAATTTTTGTATTTTCAAGTAACTGTACAGCTTGATAAAATCAAGGAAAATTAAGATACAGTTTTCAAATCTTGAAAAATGGCTTAATTTTTCATGTTATTCAGTTTGATAACTAAAAAAGAAAAAATAACGAAAAAAAGTTTTGGCTCCTTCGGGGATTGAACTCAGGACCTCTTGATCTCAAAGCAGACGCTCTAACCACTGCATCACAGTACAAAATAGGTACTGCTATAAAATCCAAAGTATTCCAAATGATCCTTAAACAGGAAGTACTCATTATACATCCACTACCTTAAGAAAAGATAGCTGCGCAGGCGAAAAAATCTGTTAGAACTATACAGGCTTACCAACGAAATTTTGGTTATTTGGAAATGTTTAAGATTTTTGATGCAATGGTTAAACCAATATTGTGCTACGGAGCAGAGCTCTGGGGATATCAGTACTCTCCTCAAACGACCTTTTGTAAATCTTTCTTAGGAGTTGAATTAACAACTAATAATGGTATGGTTCACAACTGCAAGTAGTCTGCAACTTTGTTTGGATTATCATACGAGATTTGTCAAACATTGGTTTAAATTATTACATATGGAAAATTATAGATATCCAAAAAATTGCTACAAAATGTTGAAATCTTATGATGACCTAAACAGACATACATGGGCATCTGAAGTTCGTAACATGCTATTTCGGTATGGTTTTGTTTGGATTTCTCAAGATATAGGTTTTATAAGGGTTTTTGTAAAGGAAGTGTCTCCCGGTACGGGTCCGGATCTCTAGTCTAAAAGTTTCCAGGTCCGGGTCCGGATCTCGATACTAAAAGTCTCCAGGTCCGGACCCGGACCCCGAGACTATATATGGATAGTCTCGGGGTCCGGGTCCGGACCTGAGACTTTTAGTCTCGAGATCCGGACCCGGACCTGGAGACTTTTAGTCTCGAGATCCGGACCCGGACCTGGAGACACTTCCTTTTGTAAATGTTTTTAAACAAAGACTTTCAGGTTGTCTTAAACAAAGCTGGCATGATAGTATAGACAATTCTAATGGACGTAACTATTATAAATAATATAAATCTCTTTTAAACGTAGAAAGTTATCTTAAATACGATTTTTTCTTTCATCTGAGAAAATCTTTAGCACAATGTAGATGTTCCAGTCACAAATTAAAAATAGAAACTGGCAGACATGTCGGAGCAAGCAGAGAGCAACGAATTTGTACTTACTGCCTAGAAAAGAAAAACATAGATGTTATTGAAGATGAATATCATGTATTTTCTTTTGTGAAAGGTATACGTTCGAAAGGCATTTATACTTCAATACTGTTAATGTCCGTGCATCGATTGACGTATTTATTTCAATATTGTCAAGTGAGAATAAAGATAAATTGCATCAGTTATCATTATATTTACACAAAATTCTGAAAATAAGAAATACTAAAGCCTAGAATATATATATTTATGGTAAACTTAACATTTTTGCATTATGTATTGTGGTGCTACATATGTATTGTTAAGATGTGATTGTAACAAAATGTATTTCGGGCCGGTGGCCTATATGTACAAGATTAATAAACTATCTGAATCTTTGACAGAGTTATGCCCCTTTTTGTACTAAGAGTTTGCCACGAAAACTTAATGTTGGCTATAACTTTGCCATTTCTTAAGATTTCTTCGTCAAACTTTAAAATTGTATTAGCGTCATGATGCCGCCAAATTTTGTTGGTCAAGGTCATATTTGACAGAATTATGCCCCTTTTTGTACTAAGATTTTGTCAAAAAAATATTGGTTATTCTGACAAAGCGTAAGAGGGCGACTGAACATCCATGTAGTTTTGGAATAAATAGTAAAATGGCTTGCGATACTCTCAGCATTTTCCAGCTATTGTGATAACTTCACACCAGAAGAGCGGTAGTCGATTTAAACATCTATACTCCTAGAAGTTTCTGTCCGCTATGCTGTACATGCTATTTTGGCAGTTGTTGCGATTTCAACAAGTTTACGACTACCCATATTCAAAACATGTGATCCTATTTTGCACCGCATATTTAAAGCATTATACAGTAATTAAACATCGTTTCTGTCATGTAGAGCGTTTCTGATTTAGCTACATACATGCATGTACTAGTTCACGCTTGATCTGCATGCAATTCACGATCTTTAAAAGTATGAGTTTGGATGGTAGTGCTCGCTGAATATACTTTTACAGAACCAGAAATCTTTAAATTTATGTACACTTTGTATTTCTATAAATAATTTGCACTAGTTCAATTGCAGTAGAGTGTTGCCTTTTGTTTTTTTAATCATGGACGTTAGAAGAAGATACCTTCTTTTTGTAGTGCTCCTTCCAAAAACATATTCAATACAATTAGTGACAATTTAGTGACTAGCATATTTTCTCACCACCCTGTTAATAAAAAAGTCATTGATAAAGTAATAACTTTCCCTTGTAAACAGATCTCTATTATTCTTTATAAGGGTTGTGCAAGTTCGGCTAATATGTCCAGGGTAGGGTAGGCACCGCAAATGCAAGCATTGAAGTCAATACAATGTTGCGCATATTTTATCGAATATTTTTGCATTATATTACGTTGGCTGCGACAAATCAGTGGCGACTGAGACATGTAGTAACCAGCAGTTGATTCAAAAGATGACAGATTGCACAATATATTTCATCCTTGTAACCGGAACTTCCTTGTCATACGTACCAAATTTTTGTTGATAAAGTTGGTATTGTATGTAAAGCGTGTCGGGATTTCCGGGCTGTCTCAATGATACAGTCCAAGCTAATGGCAGAAGCTTATATTTTCATATGCATGTATCCCACCTGGGGAAAATTCATCCCCATCGACACCCTGTCAGACGTGATACAAGAGAGACGATGGTTTCGCAAGATTAACAGAATCATTCTGAGATACAGAAGAATCGTAGAGCACTCTAAAGGAAAGCAAGCTTAAGTTGAATAAGTTGATACTCTCTATATGGCCAAATTCCTGGCATTTCCTTCCTTAGGTACAATGTAATCTAGACAAACACCACAAATGCTTGCAGCTCATGTATTCAAGTCGCAAACCCCTGTGGTATTATATAACTTTATTATTGATAGATTTTTATTACATTTGAGAAAGACGCTTGTTTTCATTGCAAGTACTAAGTAAGTTTCCGTTTACGTTTCACTGTTTAAGCCTTTACATCTCTATTTATAACAATATTATACATACCAAAATTTATGACAAGAGGGATGATTTTAATTTTAGTATTGTAAATTTCCCCCATTTGGATGGGGATGTACCTCATGCTACATCTTATGGGGTATACATTTCTCAGTTAATTCGGTTTGCCAGAGCGTGTAGTCATGTTGAGGATTTCAATGAACGTAATCAATATATTACAAATAAACTTCTTCAACAGGGCTACCCTTATTACAAATTGCGTAAATATTTTGCTAAATTTTACTATCGTAATTCTGATTTGGTTTTGAAATTCAATAGTAATCTAAAGACTCTTCTGCGAGAAGGTATTTCAAAACCCGATTTTTATGGGGATGTGGTTTACAAACTTCGTAAGATTTTGGGTCATGGCAATTTTCCAACTGTATTTGCTAAAATTATAAAACGTTTTATTAAAAGAGGTTACGACCCAACTGTTTTGAGACACACCGCATGTTTGGTGTTCAACCCGTTTACAGTTGGACGCTATGCTTCCCTCTTTGATTGTGTCTGACGGAAGAGGGGGAGGACTCTGTGATGGGCAGTTTTTAAATCCCACTGGGACGAAACTGTTTTGATTTCTGTCCTCTGGCCTGTTTCGTCGGGCCCTTAAGGGTGTTTCTCTTGATGCTCTGCCTTCTGCAAAGGCATTGAGTACATACGTTTTTTGGTTCTCAAGGTTTGCTTTTTATATATTTATACACGAGCATTTTTGTGTTTTACATACCATGCCTTTTGTTTCCATCGTGTGTTAGAGATTCACCTAGCAGGGATTACTTTTATTTACACTGTCCTGTGACTTTGGAACATGGTGCGGGTAAGAGTGAGGTTGGGTGCGCACCATAAACCGGTTTGAGCTCCCCAGTGGTGTTTTTGCCACTGACCGTTCCAAGGCGGTGCCCCACTGTGTTCCTTTAATTGTTCGTTTTGTCCTCATGTGTTTGCTTTGTATGCTAGTGTGTGTTGGAAGTGTATGTGTGTGTGTGTGTACATGATTGTGTGTGTGTGTGTTGTGTGTATGTGTGTGTGTGTGTTGGTGGTGTGCACTTCTGGGTGCTGTGGGGCTCGTTTTGGGGAGGCTGCGTTTTTGGTACGTGGCATTCCCTGTTTGATATTATTTTTGTTTTTTGTTTGTATCTGCTGCTTCAATGACCCGTTGTTTTTTGTGACCAAACAGGTTTCATTTGCACTTTTCACCGATTGTTGAGAGCTGTCTTTAGGAAGGAAATGGCGTCTTGGGACAAATGCCTAGGTCTATTAACATTTTCATTGACTCCCTAAAACCCCTATCAGTAACAAAAGCATCACCTTGCCTTAACCAACTTAACATTTTTTCAATGTTATTCGTGAGCATGTTGTTCAGTATACTTGCATCATTATTTTAACCATCTGATGAATATGGCTTAATTACGGAAACGATATACCCGGATGTTGTCACTACCATTATATATCTAAAACGAGATCTCCGTTTATGCATACTAAAAGTTCTTTGGAACTTAAAGTTTGACGATTTATATAAGTGCCGTCCAATACAAGAATTGCAAGAGGACTGTATTCATTCTTGACAAGAATTGATACACCTGTTTTGTCGTGTAGGTTTCTCAATCACATCATGTCTGCGTACGTGTCCAAAGCCGATATCTTTTGGAACAAAATGCTTAGAAAGCTGCTTCCTGATCGCCGGATTTGTGCCTTTGAAAGATTAAATATATTACAGAGAAGTCGATTGAATAACTCTATTCTAAGTTTCGATACATTTCAAACTGAAATTGATAAGGTAATATCTTTTCCTCACTAGGTAAGAAAATTGTACACGCTGATACATATTTCTCAATGAACTGTGATGTACTCAGCTGTAACAATTCCAGACGAAGTGATCGGAGCTGTAGCCATTCCTGACGAGAGTCATTTAAGAAGTGCTGCTTCCATTCATTTGTTGTAAACGGATTAGCCAAATAACCATCTTTGCAACAACAAATTGAAAAAAGTGACTGCTTGTTAATTGTTGGCCAATAACTTGACTCTTGTCTTTCAATGTTTATTTGCCTGACAGTGCGTCAGAGTCCAATCCCATCCAGTAATGATAGGTTGCCGTGACTGAGAACCAAGATTTCACCACAGTGTCTTCAGTCTAGGTTGCTTTTATAGTCAACTGACTGGCCAAACTAGAGTGCAAGAATCTACAAACATGTGGCAGTGCCCACTGAACTCCGTCAAGAGTGTAAGGCCCAATTGAGTTAACTTCGTGAAATATGTGGATTATTTTTAACCATTTGTATTATAATCTCGTTCCTGTTGTCGCACCTGAATGATATTTTCTGTAGTATTGTTTGTCTGACACTTAACAAAGAAATTGTCGTATCAGACAGAAGTCTGAGCAGCTTGACTGTTACATTTGCATCTATTTCCTCTTCGATTTTTTCACCATCAGATGACTTAACTATATCCGATTGAACTAATTTTCCAAAGTTGCCAATGGGTATTTTCAAGAGAAAATCTAGAGCGCATTTTATAAGGTTTGATAAAATATCTGTCAGCTTGTACATATCTTGTTCCTGTATTTTCCCAGCGAATAAATTCAGCTCTGGAATAAAGTAGTTCGGACAGAAATGTCTCTTTGCCCATCCCTTCATTCTTTTTAAGCATCAAATAAAACAGCTAAGCAAATTGTCTTCGTTCCAGACTTTGCAGGGTGTGTTTTCAATTGTGGAAAAGAAGTGCCGTCTTACAGTGGTAAGATGTAAGATTAACGTTTGGAGAGATATGAGACTTTTTAATAAGTTTTAGTGGAATATAACACTTGAACTGCGCACTATTTAGATTTAGTATGAGATGTCGCTCCTGGAATGAGAAAGAAATCCTCCAATGCAGATTCTGATATGTACTTTAACAATGACTGTGGCCTTTTGGAACAAGTAAGCATCCTTGACCTTTCATAACATCTAGAGTCGCTTGACTTGGCCAACCGTATTTCCTCGTTCGATGAAAAAAATCCGCCGGATTTGTGCCTTTGAAAGATTAAATATTTTACAGAGAAGTCGATTGAATAACTCTATTCTAAGTTTTAATAAGAAAATAACAAGTAGTGTGTTTTTACTTTAGTATTTGGAGGTTTTGATCTTAACATAATTCGAGAGAGTTTTAAAATCTGGCTTTGTAAGGCCAGTTAGATTACAAAAGAAAATGTAAAAAAAATCCCCATCACTTAAAACAGAACAATCGTCAAAACACAATATTTTCTGTTGACTCTCTTTTGCAGTTATACGAACAAATTCCAACAATTCTATCAACTCGCTGCCTGTTATTGTACTCTCACTTTGTGTTATACCTTTTTGTTTAAACATCTTTTAATGCGTCAGTAGTTAATCTATTTTCAATACAGTGGTAAGCCGTTATACAGAAAAAACACCTGTCTGAATGTGAAGCTAATTGCGGGCATCATGCTTCACTCGTATTAATTTTGGTCCGTATTTATTGCAAATGACACATTTTGAATGCATATGGCATGCATTGAGAGTGGAAGAGTTATGCTTTCGCAGGGCTGATCTTTCGGTTTTCTTTTGTGTACAAACTATTGGTGGTAAAATTTGATTTAGCTTGTGTTCCTATTTGAATTTTAGTACAAGTAGATAAGAAATTGATCTTTACTTGTCGAACATACTCCATTTGCTGTAATGTAAACATGAAGGTATGAGAAGCCTAAATAGGTGAAAACAGGAAGCAGGCTATTTTGTCTAGGGAATATGCGGACCTACATTATGTGTTTGACTGCTGATTGGCTGAAACTAAGTGCATGCATGCGGGAATAATTATTTTGAAATCGCTGGATGATAGCTCTCGAATGAAATATGAAGAGAAATATCTGGATATAAATTATAATTGAAATATTTGGTATTTGAAAATACTGACATATTGGGTCAGTGACCACTAAACTGCCCCGAAAATGGGGATGGTGTCATTCAGCTCCAAAGTACTGGGGTAAAGTATTGGATCACATGTATCAATGTTTGTTATTTTTATGTCGGACTAAGAGGATTTTACAAAATAAAATAAATTTCAGCAGTCGGTGAGAGTTTGGGTAGTCGCACTGGCCGAAAACCTTATAATGTAAGTCTATGGAAATGTATTTAGGCTACTTATACCTAAAGATACAGCCGCACGCCAAGTAGAGTTAGTAGAAAATATAAATACATATCGCAAGTATTAAAGTTTTGACATTTTACATCTAAATAAAGGCATGAAAACAAAAATCTAAAACTTAAGCGTTTGCGCATTACCTGAATGTTTAAGTCAAACTTAAAAAAGTATCCATTTTCGCGACTGACAGTGTTTTCCGTCGTCGTTTGACGACATATATTACGTCAGCTACGGTAAAGTAGGTAACAGAAAGGGCGTGATTTTATTGTTGGATATATTCATCTACATCATATTACTGTTATTTTAGAAAAAGTAATCGATTATTTTGGGCATGTTACAATCACAACCTGTCAATCAAAATATTAAGAGAACAATCGAAGGTCTTTTAAAAAGTTAGATAATAAAACTAACTTAAAAGAAGAAATCAGCAGCTCGAACAGTCGACTTTTGATTCTTTCTTTAAGCAAACTAATGCATAAACATCAAATAAACAAAAGTGAAGACGTTTCATGTGTGTATATGCTTATAAAACTGTCATATGATTTCATATCACCGTTGCCTTTGTTCTTTACCCTTTTAATAATAATGGTAATGAAAAGAATTGATAGTCATTTTTAACAGTTAAGTCATCATGGAATACAATAATACTAAAAAGCATTTTAATAAAACTAAAGAGATCAGAAGAAAAATCAGCAAAAAGTTGCACGCACGACAAACGTTAAGTTTGCTTTTCTTGTTTTTTAGTTTAATCCCATGACTGTTTGTAGAACAGCAATGACTGGTTGATTTCTTCAGCACTTTCCTGCCTATAACATTTAATAAAATTTCTCTATGCGGACAGTAATCATAGATGGAATACGAATGTAGCTGTACCATCATCTTTTTGAATTCCTGTTCGTTAGAGGTGTTTATCCTAGGCAGTATAGCGTAGATTTTGGAATCCAAAGTTACGCAGTTGTCGAGATCAGAGCCCCTCATTTTGTGTTTAGTTTGTAGAATTTCGTCATCCTGGGATAATGTTATAGAGCCAAAGCTGCGATACATTTCAAACTGCAATTGATAAGGTAATATCTTTTCCTCACTAGGTAAGAAAATTGTACACGCTGATACATATTTCTCAATGAACTGTGATGTACTCAGCTGTAACAATTCCAGACGAAGTGATCGGAGCTGTAGCCATTCCTGACGAGAGTCATTTAAGAAGTGCTGCTTCCATTCATTTGTTGTAAACGGATTAGCCAAATAACCATCGTTGCAACAACAAATTGAAAAAAGGGGCTGCTTGTTAATTGTTGGCCAATAACTTGACTCTTGTCTTTCCATGTTTAGGTTTCCGTTAAACAATAAAATTGTTGCAAGTTTCAATTTGCCTGACATTGCGTCAGAGTCTAACCCCATCCAGTAATGATAGGCTGCTGTGACTGAGTACCAGGTTTTCATGACAGTGTCTTCGGTCTCGATTGCTTTTATAGCCAAATGGCTTGCCACACTAGAGTGCAAGAATCTACAAACATGTGGCAGTGCCCACTGAACTCCGTCGAGAGTATAAGGCCCAATAGAGTTAATTTCGTGAAATATGTGGATTGTTTTTAACCATTTGTAATGGCGGGTAATAATCTCATTGATGTTGTCGCACCTGAATGATATTTTCTGCAGTATTGTTTGTCTGACACTTAACAAAGAAAGTGTCGTATCAGACAGAAGTCTGAGCTGCTTGACTGTTACATTTGCATCTATTTCCACCTCAATATTTTCACCATCAGATGACTTATCTGTATACGATTGAACTAATTTTCCAAAGTTGTCAATGGGTATTCGCAAGAGAAAATCTAGAGGGTATTTTATTAGGCTTGATAAAATATCTGTCAGCTTGTACATATCTTGTTCCTGTATTTTCCCAGCGAACAAATTCAGCTCTGGAATAAAGTAGTTCGGACAGAAATGTCTCTTTGCCCATCTCTTAATTCTTTTTAAGCATAAATTAAAACAGCTTAGCAAATTGTCTTCGTTCCAGACTTCGCAGGGTGTGTTTTCAATTGTGTAAAATAGTGCCGTCTTACAGTGATAAGATGTAAGATCAACGATTGGTGAGATATGAGACTTTTTAATTAGTTTCAGTAGAATATAACACTTGAATTGCGCACTATTTAGGTTTAACATGAGACGTCGCTCCTGGAATGAAAAAAAAATCCTCCAATGCAGATTCTGATATGTACTTTCACAGTGACTGTGGCCTTTTGGAACAAGTAAGCATCCTTGACCTTTCATAATGTCTAGCGTCGCTTGACTTGGCCAACCGTATTTCCTCGTTCGATGGAAAAAATCCTTAGTAAAGGAAAGCCCCGACTTACAACGAAATGCAAATATAATGTCTGCCGATTCAAAAGATTGAATTTCTGCTGGTAATAATTCACAAGTTAAAGCAGGTCCGTGCCGTTCAAGATCTTTCTGTGTTTGTCCCTCCTGCATCATAACTTTGGCTACGTTTTTGTACTTATCAGTATAGTCATTCATCACGAAACACGAACCATCAACACATTTTTTGAGTAGATATTCAAATACAAAACAGTCCCTTTCGATTGCTTTGATCTTTACATAACCAGGTGGAGTAAACATGTCTGCAACAACGCCAACAGTATTCCTATTTGTAACATCTTTGTCGTCAATATCTTTTTCGATAACATCGTTTAGCAAAATGTTGATGATGTCAAGGTCCGATCCCATTTCAGGAGTTGTTGTTCCTTCAACCATACTCCCAAAGGCTTGCACGGTTGAATTTTCATGATATATGTATACACCGTCTTCACTTATATTTTTAAACTCGCCTTGTATACATGCAAGCATGCTAAACTCGTAGTGCTTCTTACGTGACCATTTGTTGGCACCGACTCTGTCAAGCGCTTTTGACAAGACATTTGACAACGTTGAAATTGCCATCCTAGGATGAAAAAATCAGAGTGTGTCCATAAAACCTTTACTGCTTTTGCATAAATGAAAAAAATGAAATGAAAACAGCGAAACAAATAAGTTCTTTATACTAAATGATAAAAAGCAAAACATGAAATTACCTATCTTTTATAAACCTCCTTCATTTAAAATAAAGAACGCCCAGACCACATTTTTAAAACAACTACTATAATACAAAACGCGCATGCCTACATATCACTCCTAACACAATTAAAGAATTGTGTAAATCACTGTCTCCTTTTGGAATGATTTTAAAAGATTTGTATCTTTGATAAGTTCATATTACATGTATCAGGTTTCGTTTTACATTTTGGTTCATTTAGTCGAGTATCGGTTACAAAGTTATGAACATGAATAGAAGTCCATTAAGTTAAAAATTAAGCGGATAGAATTATGTGTACAACTTTCAATGTTAAGACCAACAGCTTTGAAATGTGTTTATCTGGACCGAAGTTGGATTCAATCTTTTATGAGCTGAAGATGGGTCTTATTGCTATATATAGGTCTCTAATTCAAATAGATGCTAACAGTACCACGTATTGTGTAATACTCAAAGTACTGATTACTAAAAGCTTTTGAACATTGTATGTTCAATATTCCTCTTTTTGTATTGTTTTTGTTCTAAGCAAGAAAGAACAGAGTTCTGCATACAGTATCATAAAAAAATTGGTAATCTTTGCTATGTTTTTTTTTCGCCTGATAAATAGATCATTTATGGAGTGCTGAACTTTGAATAGATTGTAATTCAAAACACAATTTATTTAGGCCTTGCCTATGCATACACCGGATCAATGAACATATTCAAAAGCAATGTTTTAAAACCTATCTGATAAGATTAAAAATTTCGATCTCCAACTGTTGTCGTCTTATTTCCGCAGTATTAACTAGGTGTCGTTTTAAAAAGAGTTCCTTTTATATAATTTACGGACATGATTGCGAGTTTGTTTTATTAAAAAAAGTATTTGTATACAGGAAACGTTTTGTGATCAACTCGAAACAATGTCGAAACATAATGGGACTAAAGAATGCATGAGAAAAGCAACGAGATACCTCTTTCAATTAAAGACTTGGATATGTATTGCTGCATTTATTTCAGACTTAATAATACTAATACAGGTGTTACGATATAATGTTGACCGTTTTGATTTTAGGTCTTTAGACTTTTACCTTTGACTAAATGACACAATGGGTTTCGGAGATGAAAAGCCAACAAGGTAATGCGGACAGACATTTTACCAATATATAGTTCGGATTGAAATAAGAACATTCAGTCAAAAGGTAATTTTTAAAACGTCCAGATTTAGAGAATAAATTTTCACAGAAACTTTAAATAATCAATTTTTCTTGATGTCGGAACATGGGCTCACCCTAGTACCACGTGCAGAGTCAATTTGACATTAAGGACATGCTTTGAACTAGACAATGATACAGACTACATATCTAAGCTCTAGGTCTTGTGGTTTCTGAGAAGAAGAATTTTTTAAAAATTGTTTCTATATAAGTAAGTATATGTGAAAACCAATGACCCCTGGGTGTGGCTAGTTTTGACACCAGGTACATGATTTGAAAAAAAACTTCGAAGAGGTCCACTACACAAAGTCACTCACCCAATCTTTAAGCAACAGACCTTGTGGTTGCGGAGAGGAACATTTTAAAGGTACAGTCAAACCTGTAAACAAAGACCACTGTTGGGAAGCTACAAATGTGGTCTTTGTTGATAGGTAGTCTTTATTCACAGGTGTGTCTACTATACATTATTATTATGATCTCCCTGCTGGTCTCTTTTCACAGGGTGGTCTCTATTCAGAGGTGGTCTTTAATACAGGTTTGACTGTATTCCTAAAATGAAAATTAAAAAAACATGACAGCCCCGGGCACCAAAACAATGTATGCGGAGGCCACCCGAAACGGGGCACCAGTAAAACAGATAAAACTAGCCCAAACGTTACAAGAACTAACGAAACTGCTAAAAATCTTTGTCGAAAGACGAACAGGCGATTCGTCCGAGCCAAAAACAAAAACGCATGGAGGAAAATAAAAAAGAAGAAACAAGCCATTCAGGGGCAAGGCGACAGTAATCAACCTATCGAACAAAAAGTTATCTGATGTCGATTATATTCTGCTAGGAAAAGGACTTTCCTTTGTCCCTAAGCTAAAACGTCACGATAAAGTGAATTTAGCAGAAATATTCAGATTTTCACGACGTTTGAGACTTAAAAGGTATTTTTATGTTGATGGAGAAAATGACGACAACCAGTATTAAGGAAAGCATTTTTTTAATAAAAAAACAATCAACATTTATCCCAAAACACGGGCGTGATGAGTATCTTGACTTCTATATCGAAGCAATTCACCAAGAAATACTACAGTCGTCAAAACAGCCAAGGTCTAGTAATATTACAAAAGAAGAATATTTAAGTCTGCAAACGTTGGCAAAGGACAAAGACATTATCATCAAGAAGGCAGATAAATCGGCAAATGTAGTGATAATGAACCGTAGTGATTATCAAAATGAGGTGGTACGACAGCTAAACAATGATAAGTATTATACTAAACTTAGTCATAATATTGCAGAAACAGTGAAACAAAATATCTGCGACTGCATTGGCAATTTATCAAAATGTGAGGACTATAAAGAGGAAGAATTTGACATTATCCCAGATGAAATACAAACCCCACACTTTTATATTTTACCAAAAATACATAAGCATCGTGATCATACTTTACCTATTGGCTATCCTGGTAGGCCCATTGTATCGGCATGTAATTCCCCTACTGATAACATTTCCAAATATTTGGATTATGTCTTAAAGCCCTACATGCAATCCTTTCCCTCTTACGTTAAAGATACGACGGATTTCCTTACAAAAATCAAGAACTGTAAGTAGTCTCCCAGTAGCTATTTGGTTACGTTAGACTTGAGTTCATTGTATACCAATATACCTCATACTGATGGCATTGACGCCTGTAAGTTTTTCTTAAGTAAAGATAAAAGTCTGTATTATAGTAAATTATCTATCAATAATGCATGTGGACATATCAAACTCACACTTAAGAATAGCCACTTTCAATTTAATGATGAGAACTACCTTCAGATTATGCGGACGTCTATGGGTGTGGCCATGGCTCCGGCATATGCGTCATTGTTCATGGGTAAGCTAGAACAAGATTTTATAGAAACCTATCAGTTTAAACCTACTTTATGGCTACGTTTCTTGGATGATGTGTTCATGATCTGGGATCATTCCCTTGATGAATTAAACAATTTTATCAAGGTTTTAAATTATTTTCATGATACAATCAAGTTTACTTACGATATTTCGAAAGACCACGTGTCTTTCCTTGATGTAGATATATGTAAGGATTTCGATAACAACATGTCCACAATGGTTCATGTTAAAAAGACTAACATTCATCAGTATCTTGAATATTCTTCCTCCCATCCTAAAACTTGTAAGGATGGGATATCTTACAGTCAAGCTAAAAGGTATCGTCGTATTATATCTGATGATCACCAATTTGCCGAATCCTTAGATAAGTTACGTGAATTTTTCAAGATTAGAAATTGCTCTGATGACACTATTGACAAGGCGTTTAATAGGGCGCGTACTTTGACACAGGATCAAGCACTGGTTTACAATAATAACCATACACATACTAACATTGTGCCGTTTGTTGTAGAATATAACAATTCCCTACCAAATATTGGCCGTATTTTACATAAATACAGGGATTTGTTCAAGCTATCACCAAATCCCTCGGTCCAACAATTACACAAAATGTACACTCTTATAAACCAGTCCTGGCCTATAAACGAGGATTTTTTAGAGTTATAGTTCAAAATATACGTCTGCACCCCTTACCCCCGTCAACGCCCGTTCAAGTCGATGCAATAGGCCCAGGTGTACACACTGCACTAGAATTATTCAAACTGATGAATCTATCAGTTCATGCAATATGTCTAAGTTTTAACTTAGAGTAAATACAGATTGTACATCTACAAAAGTTATTATCTCATAACATGTTTAAATAATTTCAGCGATCCGGCATTTGCTAGTAATGTTGCTACTCATTTTAATAGCTTTGATCATAATATGGATGACTTTAGCTTTTTACCAATTGATGTTGTTAAGAACGATTTGGACAGACTGATGCGCGAGACTTACTGGATCCATACTTTAAATACAACTTGGCCCAGTGGTATGTAGCACTAATATTATCAAGAGATATGTGTTACTGGTAAAACTGGCCATTGTTTGTAATAAAACATTTTTAACCTTAATTTTTAAATCGAAAGTACACGTTGTAAAGTAGTACAGTTTTTTCAATGATATTAAGTAAATTTAAAATGACCATGGGAGAAATAAAATTCATCTTGTGATATTATGTGCAGTTTGTATATAAACCGATATGCAACAAAGCATGAGATTTATAGTGAATTTGATTTCATTCAAAATGTGTCAGAATCAAATAAAAATCATTTTATTAGTTGGATGGTGAGTTGGTAATGTGTAATGCCGTTTCCAACACTGTTTCAGTTCTCTGTATAAAGCTAGTTTCAATTTGTTTTAACTGAATTATTAATGACTCACGGATGAACGACGTATATGGACGTAAGAACGGACGGATTGACGACAGACGGTTGCAGGAACCATAGGAAGAACGCTTACAAGACGTGAATGTGATATTGCTTAACCCTTGCCCTGCTGGTAGCAAGTGAAAGTTTGCCTTTGAAACATCCATGCAGTCTAGCCATGATCTGCACTGTTTGTTTAACAGTAAGTAAATTTTAACTGAGCACCACTTTGAATAACTGATAGAATTGTCCATATTCAAGGACTTACAATTGAAAATATGGTAGGATAAGGGTTAACACTGGACATGCATCACACAAGAATATCATATGTGAATACATGATCCCACAAACCGCAGTTAAATGCAATTCTGTGTACCTTTAAGCTGCAAATGGCTTCTAAAATGTATGCACTTAAAATGCAAAGGGTCCCTACTAATACAATTAATATGTAAAGAAGAGATCAGCTCCTTTTAACAAACATCTTACACGGTAAGTTTATATTTTTTGAAAATCAAACCCAATGTTTGTTTATTTTTAAGATTATCGTGTGTATACTTCGTTTTTTTTATCTACCCAATTTAATTTTAAATTATACATGTGGATCCAATCTCATGCAATATCATCTAAGTATTCTTTGTAGCAGAATGAATAAATTAGAAATAGCATTAAGTGAACCACTCAAACCTTGAAAAAAGATCACATACTTGGAAAGTAATTGATGTCTTTATCGAAATACTCAAAACATGAAAGAATCAAGGTGGTAAATTAAATAATTAACTTGTCTTGTTCAACAAGTACCATATCTTTCGGTGAGATTTTGTTTTGAAAAGAACGATTTAGAGTATTTACCCCCACAGTCAAGTAATTTAAGGGACTTAATGATAGGAGTTTGGCAGATCAAAAGTACCTCAAATTCGTAAAGTCATTTTCTAATAATTTTAGTAATTATTTGTAATCATTATGGCAGTTTTAAAATAGTATTTGAATAAATTTTAAAATTCCTTATGAGCAGTCGCAAACTATGAGAAACAATCGTGTGTTTTCTGGCATAGTGGAGCCTGGTACCGAAAAACCAGATGATTCGGAAACAGAGGTAAGCAAATTCCTGAAGGAAAAGTTAAAGCTGGCACAAAGCTACGTCGATTCATTGAGATTTGATTACGCATATCGTACGGTGATATGCCTCTTAAAGACATATCCCTGAGTTATATTCAGTGGACAGATTTTCTAACCTTTTTAACAGTTATAGTACCACATAAAAGAAACATTTATCAAGCATAAAATTCATGCCCGTTTTTGAGATACCAGCTTATAAAAGTGACCCCAATCTTGAATAAAAGACAGAAAAGAGCAGCACCAAGGAGACTTCTAAAATCATAGATAGTCAAATATGAATACATAATATATCTTGGTTTGTACAACAATTTAACAACTAAACAAAAAAAATTCTATTTTTAGTAAGAGTGACCTTGACTCTAGTGACCTTGACCCCCAAAAATATTTTTTGCTTAAAACAATTTGAAAACTAAAAGAAAATAAAAAAAACTATTTTTAGTAAAAGTGGCCTTGACCTTGACCCTAGTGACCTTGACCCTAGTAACTATAAGCTTCCTCGCCACGCAAGCTACCTTCACTCCAAGTTTTATTACAATTGGTCACTCCTACCTCAAGTTATTGAGCGGAAACCATTTTTCAATTTTTAGTAACAGTGCCCTTGACCTTAACCCTAGCGACCCTAAATTCAATTCCAAGCTTCCTCTGTACGCAAGCTACCTACACACTGAGTTTCATTGCAATCAGTCACTCCTAACTTGAGTTATTGAGCAGAAATATTTTTCTTTTTTTAATAACAGTGACCTTGACCTTGACCCTAGTGACCCTAAATGCAATCCCAAGCGTTGTATCTACGCAAGCTACCTACAGACCAAGTTTCATTGCAATTACTCACTCCTTACTTGAGTTATTGAGCGGAAACCGGTTTTCCATTTTTAGTTACAGTGACCTTAACCTTGACCCTAGTGATCCCAAATTCAATCCAAGCTGCGTCTCCATGCAAGCTATATACACATTAGGTTTCATTGCAATTGGTCACTTTTAACTAAAGTTATTGAACGGAAACCGATGTTTGACGCCCGCCCGCCCGCCTTAAAAAATCTGCTTAAAAATAATCATGAAAAAAAAGAAAGTAATCATAAAAAATAAGACAATACAATTTTGAAAAGGGGCGTGTCTAAAAGTGAGTCAAATTTGTATATTTATTGAATTTAAGATTCCTCATTACTCTCCTATTTTCATCGGTTCTGGGTCTTAATATAATGGGTCCGGTAACGCTCTTTATATCTTCATATCAAATATCAATTTTATCGTGTCTCGTTTATACAGCAGAATTTGTAGAAAACGGGAAGTGCAAACCTCATAGCAAAGACGAGAAATATTGTATACATTATTATTTCACTTAAGTCTTAGGAACAGAACTAAATTTCTTGCATATCGGCATTTCCGGTGATTTTACCTATGCCGAAAAAACCGGTCTTGAACCCCTACTATGCCAGACGACTCTCTATTCGGAACATCACCCGGCCTTTTCTGTAGAATGATGTTCCGATTGACGACTCTCATGAATTACTTATGACCTAACTTTATAAACAGTGCGACGTCACTTTCCTAAACACAACGTCGGAATATCGTTTTTTTTTATGATACTTATCATTTTGATAAGTTTGCATTTAGAGTGCAAGATGCATATTCGCAAGGTAAAATGTCCATCATGAGACATTTGGCTCAGATGGAAATATTCGTCACCTCGGGTGATCGGATATTTCGATCTGAACCTCGTGCTCATGTCAGAAACTGTTAATAAATGTCTATTAAGTGATACACTTATTGTAAATCAAAGTCGTACATATCTAACGATATTTTCCAAACTTTCGATTGCCGCCATGTTTGATTTTCCTTTACATAGCCATTTTTTACATGAATTGTAATGTCTTAGAACTCCAGTTACAAAAAAGAAATCATCAGTTAATAAAGTGGTAAAAAAATTACGGCATCGTCTAAAACTTTTGTTCGCAAACGTGTTTGTTTTCCTTCCATAACGGAACATTATATATAAATTGTAATTTTACAAACAAAACTATACTAGTATATCGTCCGAAATAGTGATACATTAATTGCAAATTAAATACACACTTTAAAAAATCAAAATCATCTGTTAATCTGCAAAGTGGTACAGTACACAGCTTAACGTTCATTGCCGCCATTTTTATTTCCTTTAGGGAGCCAATAGTTATACATAAATTATTATGTATCAGAACTTTTGATAACAACACTAGATTTAAACTGATACTTACTTGAATGATTTGCAGTGTAAAACTTACGAAATAGATTAATATACCGCTATGAAATAAACGACCAATTAATATCCTGTTATCCATATAACTTAGAAAATGTAAAATGTTGCGGAAAGCGGAGACACCATTATTCACAGAAAATGTCCGTTTCCAGACCCGTAATGTTAGGGCCTATGTACATGTTAACAAACTCTTAAATATTATACTTAGATGTATTCTGGCTTGCGTTTCCCTTTAACAGACATTCATTCTTGTTTATCGCTGTCTTCATACCAGATATTTAACAGCTTATTACTAGGTTGAATTTATCTAACAAATTCCCTTTTGCCGATACAAGTACTTCTAATTTTCTGTATCAAAATTCCCCGATCTGATATTATATCATTGGTTTTCTTTCATGAGATAGGTCGAAATGTTTGATAATTAAAACTCAGCGTTGGTCATGATTTTTTTTATCTCTTTGGTTATATTGTTTTCCTTTTCAATGCCCTTGTATTCCATAACTTTTTTAAAATGACAACTGCCATCATCATTGATCGGGTAAGAAACAAAGGCAACGGTGAAATGAAAACATATCTCTTTGTCAGTCTATATACACATATCGAGTTAGTACAATAGCCATTATTTGCAAAATTACCAAAGACTAATCACATGCACGCAACAGACTTATTATAACAAAGAGAGCATTGAAACGAGAATGATCTTTATAAATATAGTTGAAAGGAATTTATTTCAAATAACAAAGAAATTTGTCAGATTTGATGTACAATCACAAGTGTTTTTAAGCATGCAACAAGTTAAGGTTTCTTAAGAATCGAACTTGACTATTACTCTAGCGGAGAGATTTTATATAATAGTTAAATGTTCATTCTGATTCCAAAGGAAACAAGATTTAACCATGATAGTGATATGGAAATTCCTTTTAACTCCTTATGGTAACGAACATTTTGCAGACGAGAATTAGTGGATATAGCCGTATAGCGAACTTATTATAATGCTTCAAAGTAATTTGAAGGTTGCACGTAAAGTTCAATCAACAATTAACATACAGAAAAAATGACAGCATTATGTTCATTTAGTATAAAGCTACTCTCTTCATATTTTAGTAGCTTCTCCACGAAAATTTTATATTCCACGATACTAATAGTTTAAAACCATCGTTAGACACAATATTTAGAAGAAATAACTTTTAATTTTGCCCGGTGAGTCAAAAATGGCGGCTTTATGTTAAATTAATGTCACGGTGATTGCAATAATATTTAAAGTGTCGACACATGTCCATTTTTTCACTTTTGGGGAAAGTATGACAAGTTTTCATAAAAAACATAAAGTTTCCCAAGACGCCGTCTGGCATCTGGAATACACGTACGGTCTGCAATGGTGAACTATGTACTAGAGAAAAACCATTTAGATTGGGTTAAGTTTTGATGGTGACCGGAATGAGGGTTCTATGGTATGAACATGATAAGTTTCGTTGGATATGATGTTTGTAGTCGAATATCTTAACACACCCATCGTGGCGAGCCGTATTATTAGATCACATAAAGTGGCGTCTACAAAGTTAGCCGTTTTATCTTCCACAACTTTCATTAAACTTCGCAAAACTTGCTGTGAATGATTATGGCCATAATATCTCGGCCAAGTTTGATGACAAGCCAAAATGCTCAGAATTTTCCGTAAAAGATATTTTTCATATTTGAAATATGTCTTTGCAAAATAAGTTATATCCGAACCAAGGTGAAGTTTGAGCGTATAAGCATGATTTGAATAAATTTTGTAAAAGACCACTAGACAATATTCCTGACCAAAAGACTTGTTGTGTATGGTAGGAAGATTCCCACAACACCTCCTACATATGTCCATGTGATAACCCTCCCTCCCCCCAAAGACTGGAGGCAATTATACATCTGGTGTCATAATTTTAACATTCTTGATAGAGAACAACCAGACAATGCCATACATTTAGCAATCTCTAGCGCTTGTAGTTCTGGCAAGAAGCTGTATTGATTAAACGTAATTAATTTATTACCGAATGCCACACAACTTGCAACAGCAGTCAGCGTTCTATACGTATATTCAATGGACTTTATTAAATAACATCTGAATAATAACATCGCTCTTAAAGAGAAGAAAATAGCATACACTATTTTAATCTGTTTTAATGCATTTAACAAAACTTGCATAATACTAATTTGCATTATGCAGGGAGAAAGCTGCGCAGAAAAGCAAAATATGATACATAAGAACATCATGCTTGTAAAAACAAGAGGACATAAGGGTACAGCGAGAATGCACACGGTCTGTATATAAAACTTTAGTAAAAGTAGTAAAGTCCAATCATCGCCTGACAGTGACTACAATTTGAAGAACAAAATTAAAGGGCACACGTGCAATATAATTGTTTATAGATCCGCGTTGTGTTGAAGGTTAAAGAAAAAACAAAGAAATTAAATATTACAAACACACAATCAACCACGATTTCAACTAACTAGTATTTACATCAAATGACGACATTTTTAGTGCATCAGGTAATTTAGGAACGTCTGCAATCCATTCTTAGGTTGCGAGTATGGGGAAGTATTTTAGGCAGATTTCTAAATATTTGAACTAAGACACAATATGAAGATTCTCTAAAAAAACTGTGATTGTGTCACATGATGAGTAAATCTTCATTATAAACTACATATTGCAGATTTGATAAATTTTCAACAGGCTGCTTATTTCTAAAGTATCTTTCTGAGGAAATTGCTGAAAATTCTTCCAGAATAATACTCTGATAAAATTTTGAGCACCGCCACGAGCCGCCCTTGGAAATATACTTCCGCAACGTAAACTCATGTAAAACAAATTCAAGGAAATTCTGAAAAATGAAGTTCTGAAATAAATACAGTCCTTTTAAAAAATAACACAGACCGACTAACAAGCATAATACATATATCAAATGAAAAGAGCAAAGTTTTGGGTAAAGTTAAGGGTTGTTGCGCGGAGTCTACTACCGCTATGTATTTGTTTTGAACGAATTGTTACCTTGGTAAAACCTTTGAACGACGTGGAGGTTGATCTACAAGGTACGACAATGGTATCAGATCTGCCGACGAAATGTAATCTACTGAATACTAGTGAAAGACTTATTGTGATAGTTTACTGTTTTTAGTGGCTGGGATTTAGTAAAAACGTTTGTTATTAAAACGTATATTTACGACTGGGATTTTGCGGTCGAAACGGTCTATGCCAATGATGATTACAATGCAAACCCAATTACTGGTACGTCTTTACACGAGTACATGAGAACCGGGGACACACAGAATCGCCAAAAACAGTAAGGCGGTGCGTCTTCACAGCACTGCAATGCATCCGTATATACTGCCAATGATATACAGGCGAGAATAAGATATAATAACGGTCGACTTAACGAATATGCTTCTCAACAAAAATCTGGAAAATGACGTTTAATATAATTATTAGACTCAAATAGTTACAAACACAACACTTCAGACGATCGTCCAAAATCATGACTACGGTTCACGCAGTATAGTGTGATCTCGTTCACCGAAATACTCATGTCGCACGGAGGGGAGAACCGAGGACGTTGGCGACACAGGTCTGAACTAAACATACTTCCGGGAAATTATTCAAAATATTATGTATAACACAAGACTGGCATGCTTAAAATATCTAGAGGAAATGTATAACGTAAATCGTCGACTCTAAATACAACTGATGCTCATGTTTGGACTTGTATGTCTATATTTTCTCTAAACAATCAGAATCTAGATAATCTCTGGTTCGGATAACGCTGACTATTTCCCGTTTTTTACTCTGTATTTCAATACTCTTAATGAAAAACGGCCAAGCTTCACACAAAAAAACTTGCATGACGGCGTAAACGTCATTGAAAATGTGCTTGTAAAATCAACACGACATTGGCTGCATTCAAAACTACTGAATATATTTTGTTAGGAATACGTTGGATATTAATCAATTAACAGATGAATCTTAAGAAAATATGTTAAATAAATTATGACATCTTTTAGAAATTGCAGCTTATACATGTACAACGTCGTGAATGGAAAGTTATATACTCACTGTGATATTTTTCACTAATTTGTGATGTAAACCTTGGCCATGATATAATTCATATATCATATTGGTACTCAAGGTTAACCAACGTGCATTTAATTTGCCATGAGCGTCGTTCACTTGACAGAAGGTACAGTTTTTGTACAATCGTCATCTTTTCTTTTTTTTACATGATCGTATTTCTACAGCAATAAATAGAAAAACATCTACACTGTTACGGTAAAACATGTTTGTTTTTTCTTCACGGTGGTTCTATATAGTGATTTTTCAATATAAATTAGTATGAACAAGTATACTGTAACAATCGGTTTATATGTGGATCAATTTAGTAGCGCTCCACCTTTCGCGTGATATAAGCCAATGTATAGCCAACCTACATATCAATTGAGTATTTTTTCATTTTTGTCTTCAGATTAATGATTTCATCCGTTGCCTCAATATCTTTCAGCAAATCATATAAAAGTGTAATATAAAAATGATCACTGGTCAAGGTCATACTAGATTTGTGTACAGAAGAGACATGTCTCAATATAATTTATATTATTCTTAAAACTCTATTTTTTATTATGTTTAGTACATTCAGCCTATTTCAAAGGTCCCATTGATTGAAAATTTCACCTGTTAATATTTTGTAAGCCATTTGTTAATTAAGTGCACTGAACCCAGTTGGGCGGAAATTTTCGACAAGAAACGTGTTTATTGGGACATAAATCACCAATACAAATTGGCCGGTATTTCACCGAAACGCAAATATTACGATCCTCTGCGACTTCCGTAAAATATCGGAAAAGTTTCCGCGTGACGTCACTTGCAGGATCCGTTACATTGATTATAGTAAACGAGCACACAAAACTCCGTGTAAAAAAACGATTAACTTACTACTTATATTATTTTTGTAAATGGGAGGCGCCTGGTGTGTTCTGGGTGGATGCAGCAACAAATGGAGTGAGAGAATAAGCCTACACCAGTAACCTTGGGACTCTAATATAAAAAGTCAGTGACTAAGACAATAGGGACAAACCGCAGTCGAATGAAGTTTGGGCCCTGGAAAGTCATTCTTATAACCCCGGCGCGGCTATCAAGCATACATAATACGAATTATATATGTTTTATGGTCGGCCCGGGGTGTTTTATAAAAATAACTTTTCGGGTCCGAACTTCATGTGACTGTATGACGAACGTTTCAAAATTCTAGAGTAGCAACTGCGTGAAACGGCCCAAGTGTTGAAAGTCATGCACGACATAAAGACAATCTAGAACTTCACTTCTATAACTTAAATCATGTCAAATTACATCATATACGAGGATGTTAGGTTGAAACTTTTGTTACAAAATGTATTTTATTACAGAATATTATGATAATATTTAAGACACATGTTTTTAAGATCTAGTCTTTATAAAAAAAGCTGGCATTTATATTAAAAATCATTTAAGAAAATAATGTAGAACAAAGGCCCTATATAGAATATAACAGTTACTCTACTAGAAGTTTAACTTACACGGTGCGGAACACTCCAGTAATCCATAAAAAGTTTTAAATTCTTAAACAATATCTCGTTTTAACAACGTTGCCATGGTAAATAATTAACGTAGATCTAACCATTGAAGGAATTACAGTTAATCTAGCCCAAGGGCATAAGTCACAACAAAGGATGCGATATGATTTGTTGTTAATTGGCGCCCCCCTGCCAGCAATCTAACTGGTCACACAATATTGCATATTGCACACTGGTCAATTTTATTTGATAAATACACAACAATATACAACAACAAAACAACAACAATATAGTTTATTAACATGCAAAGTGCCCATTTAAAATTATGAAACCATTGTATTTGTTTTCAAGTTTCAATCTTGAAAAACATAAATAGAGCTATATACAACTTGATAAAATGCAATTCAGCAAAAGAAAGTTTCCAGCAACCCTATAAATGTTCAGAAAGTATATCTTTTTGGTTGCCGATGACACATTTTATGTACTCGAATGAAATATTTTTCTTAAAGTGAAATTTGACACGTACAATGTATTTAGGTAGATATCGCGATTTTAATTATAAAGAGTTTTCAAAAAGGTTAGCGTCAGAATTGTTTTTAACCAACAAAATCGTGTAACCTATTTTGGTTTACATTCTTAATTCAATTGCAAATCTAATTCTTTATACTACCCACAAGAAAACGTGTCATGGAAAAACAAGCTCATCATTTTAGATATTGTAATTAGATCGAGCATTTGTGTTCTCATTTTCATCATCAATGGAAATATAATATCGTCCATATTTGTATAGTTTGTAACTCACGTGCATGCGTACATTTAGATCGTTTCGATACATTTGCATGGTACTTTTCTTACACATTTAAGAATGACACAAAGATTTCATTTTGATAGAAACAAACAGAAACAGAAGTTGGTGTCATTTGCATATAAAAAAAACCTCGACATAACTGCTTTAATCAAATAATTTTATAACATTACACGGACTTCGTTCTATACGTTACGGGCTCAAAATATCTTCATCTCTACTCTCTGAAGATGCCTAATAAGATGAAATTATCGCTTTCGTTCCCAGATAGCAATCTATATGGGACCCATATGGGTCCCTTATGGGCACCTATATGGGTCCCATATGGGCTGCCCATATGGGACCCATATGGGATGTGCAACCGGGTTCCACATGGGTCCCATATGGGCTGCCCCATAAACAACCAATATGGGACCCATATGGGTCCCACGTGGGCAGCCCAAATACTTCCATTTTGGACAAATCTTGCATTTCTTGGCTAGAACCATTTGCATTTACTTCCATTTTAAGTTTTCTGAACTTTCAATAAACAACAATTTGTCAGAAACATTGGACACACACATGCGAAATTCTTTAAGCTGGATTGTAACATCAGGTGCATGATTCTTGTACTTCCATTTTTATTTTTTTATGCTTTAACTCTTTCTTTTTCCTGGAACAGAGACATATCGGGCAAAGGACTATATTATAATATCATCCTGCAAGAAAACAAAACACTATATCCTTTAACACTAAAACTTTATTAACTAATCTCATGCATGGTTCATATACAGGCATGCATATAATCAGAATAAGAAATAAGTCAAAATTCAACCTTTAAAACAACATATTTGAAGAGAAGTCTATGTTAACTACATGTCATGTATTTATAATAGTGTATCATAATACAAATCTTAATTTCTAAAATCAAGAGACATAACTGCAATAACCAATATTACCCACTACTGTAGCTTACATTCTGTGGACGTCTTGTACGTGAATCAACAAAGAAACATTTGACAATGTTTTAATACTTACGTATATAAATTTAGAAGTACACAAAATAAACATCCCAGGAAACTGTGTTTTTGTAAATCCACGGAATTTCATTTTGGCATACACAATTTTAAATTTTTAAAATACTGAAGTTTTTTTACATCAAGTATTACTTTGGTACACTAAAGTAGCAACATTGAATGTAATACTGTTTATACTATGTAAATTTCTTCTTTCTCTTAAGCCCCTTCATATTGTATTCCCTGGCAAGCTGGTTTGGCACGGCCTCCTTCATCAAGCAGTCAGTCGTTTCACGCACGTCCGCCCCACCAAACATGGAAAGATACCTCACCTTAAATGAATGCATAAACTTGTTTTTAAATAGAGATGTTAACACTATGAATTTTCAAAATTATGTTGTGCACATGGCTTTTATGGCATATTTAAAAGAAAGGACTGGGGAAACTGAATGAACCAATTAATTAAAACATGACATTTTTCAGTTTCGCAATTAATGCAGCGAAGTTTTTGTTCACCGTGCAATATTTACCATAAATTTATTATAGCAGAATGATAAAGGAAAAAGATGCATGTGCTCACAACAGACCATTATGTTTCTGCGCATTTAGGTTAGTGGATATGAGGTCAGCATTGTAGTTTGTTCAGCTACGGTACTGATTAAATAACTTTAAAAGATTCATATACATGGCTAACACTTTGCTTACCTCAGATTACAGCTTTGTTTGATCTCCTAGAAGTTCGTCAAATGCTTCCATCTCGGAAAAATGAGGTCCTCACTCGGGGAACTGCAGTGGCTGGTCATCTGTTGCTGACCTGGCCAACAACCGCTGCAGCATTCTCTTCATCTTTTAATTCTCATCGTCTCCAACACCACGAGAATCTGTGTTACGACAGCTGAAAAACGATGTCAAAAATGTGTTTAATAGGAACTATCACTACAATAGTGATGGATTCATAAATTCCTGTAAATGTCATATTCTTACTTTGTTTTATTATGATGTAATAGGCATTTTAATAAGTATTGTAGTCATTACAGTACTTCAAGTATTTTAAAATAATGTACAGTACACGCAAAATGTATTCTCGGTTACCAGACACGGTAACGAGGTTATTCTAAAAAGGTTTTGGTCACCTAAATAGCCATCGTGAACTTACGATGCGCTGAAATATGTGGTTGCGGTGATTCACAGTGGCCTGTCACGGTGAATCTTGGTGACCAACTCGACTAAAATAAAGAATTTGACAACTATTTTATTATATTTATTGAAGTACACAATGTAGAATACATAAATCTCTGTAAATACTATGTTTATGTAGATTTAAAGTAATTATTTACGTAAACAATGTGCCGTAAAAATCAAAAGTTGCGACCCGAATGTGGACACCACGAAACACCGTGCTCAGTTACTGCGATTCGCAGTGACAAATGGTCACCGCGAACTGACACTCGAATTGGGCTGACTCTGGGGGGCATTTGGGTAACCAAATTGGCGTGGACACGATGGCTGGACATCGCGGTGATAGGTGAAAATTGGAAAAACACTTTGCGTGTACTGTATACCTTTTATCATTATGAAAAGAATACACATTTTCAACCAAAATACAGTTGTGGTTGGCTTGTATTGTAGTCAGAACATTTATAGGTATAAAACATAAATAATCACAGCACCAAAATTACTTACTAGGCCAAAAATTCTGCCCACGGGACGGCGCTTCGGATCTTCATAGTGGAGTAATCGCCAAACCAGCCTCCCCACTTCATTGCTGGACTCTCACAGTGCCCGTGACATTAAAAGAGGCAAAGGTGAAAATTCACCTCCAGCAGGTGTCTGTTTCAGTGTTGTGACTGGGGCAGGTACTTCAGATTATGGTGGCCTGCTCACAGTGTCCCCCTCATTCTCATCATCCACGTCACCGTCTGTTCCATCATCCTCAAACGAATCATATAGCCTTTTTGCTGGCCTATTTACAATAATAAGAAAATAAATTGGTTGGTGCTTGAATGTAAGCAGCATTTACCACACAATTAAGTAATTATGACCTCTGACAAATATACCAGTGCACTTGAAACAGGCAAAAATGCCCCTTGACTTGGACAGTTTATATAGATAATGTCACCAACATGAATATTGACCACTGACTTTCGCGAAAATACATTGCAAAGGCAAAACAAAAGCTTAAAATGCGTTTACAACTTTCATATACACACAGTATGTGCATGAATTTAAAGTGACAGGTCGATAATGTGAGATCGTGGTTCTGAATTCAAAAGAAATATTATCTATATGTACAAATTTACAATATTTACCTTTTCAAATGCCCTTGTTTCAAGTCTGCGGTTAAATTTGGCGGAAGCGGAAGTCGCGTCTGCGCATGCTCGAAATTTATTTTATTCATATAAATTATATTATCATGCGATACATCCTTGAAAATAAGTTTAATAATTATTTCTAAATAATATACTATATTTTATGTATAAAAATTAAAACTTATAATTATATTAATTTCGCGCACCTAACCAGGGGTTTTGACGTTATCGGGAGGCCCAAATGGGACCCATATGGGTCCCACATGGGATGTAAAATATACACGTATGTGTTGAATTACTAATTTTAGATTAAATGATAGAAGTTTAGATCAAGGTAGTCACATAAAAGTTCAAAGTAAATGAGTTTGAAATACATTAATAAATGAATTTTCGTTTTTTCTAAAAGTGGTGTAATATGGGACCCATCTGGGACCCTTATGGGCAAACACACATGGGCTTGCCCACAATGGTCCCATATGGGTCCAATATGGGCATACCCATATGGGCTTGCCCAGAAGTAGCCCATATGGGACCCATATATGCATGTTTGCTGGGTTGTTGTTAGAGTACCTGTTATCGGACACGATTGTACTGCAAATGACGTCACTCCAGGCTAGCGATTCCGAAACTGCCGCTCGTAGGTTTCCGGAAATATTATCGTCACTTTCCGTACAGGTGTGTTTTTTAAGAACTTTATGGACTTACGGACAGGTAACCACTCAGTATTTTTCGTTAAAAATTGTCAAATTTGCATTTGCTGACGAATAATATTCAAATGATAGAAAGAAAATTTTTCAATCAATGGGACCTTTAAACTTTTTAAGAAAGTAATCTCCAAGCTGTAATGTTAACATGTGAATGTATAGATATTGTTGAATACAGCTTATTTTCTGGAAATGTAAGGTTCTTTTATGCACACTTTACTCGATCTAAATGATGATCCTTTAGTTTATAGTTTATACTAAATTTTTTTAGCTCGATTGTGAAGAAAGCTTTTAGCTTATCGAGTCACTCTCGAGTCCGCTTCCTGGAAAAACCAGTACTGGTGTCATATGAGGAAGAACGGTGTGACCCCAGTGGGGCTCGAACCCGCAACCTCCGGGATGAGCGGCCGACACCTTAACCTCTACACCACCGCTCCCCACAATGTTTGTGATACTCAGCAAAGACTAAATCGTATTATAAAGAAGTTCGAACTGGTTTATATCCTCATCGATATTTTCAACATAATTATGATGACTAAATCGTATACAACTGGATTAACTTTCCAAAGTTGCCAAGAAAAAATTGAAGGTATTTTATCAGGCTTGATAAAATATATGTTAGCTTGTACATCTTGGTCCCGTATTTTCCCAGTGAACAATTTAGTTCTGGAATAAATTGTTTCTTTGTCCATCTCCTTAACCTTTTTAAGCACAAAATAAAACAGCTAAGCAAGTTGTCTTCGCTCCAGATTTCGCTGGGTGTGTTTTCAATTGTGTAAAATAGTGCAGCTTACAGTGGTAAGATGTAAGATGTAAGATCAACTATTGGTGAGATATGATACTTTTTGATTAGTTTCAGTAGCATATAACACTTAAATTGCGTACTATCAAGATTTAACATGAGAGGTCGCTCCTTGAATTAAAATGTAGGCTGCTGTATATTTGTCATAATGACTGTGACCTATGGGAAAAAGTAAGCATCTTTGACCTTTCATAATGTCAAGCGTTGCTTGACTTGGCCAACCGTGGTGTCTGGAAAGATAAAAACTCCTTTATTAAAGGAAACAACTGACTTACAATGCCTTGCAACTATAATGTTTGCCGAGAGAGAATGATCATTTCCTGGTAAGAATTCACATGTTAAAGGTCTATTACTAACACCAAATCGAATATTTTTTTAAATCTGGGATCGTAACAGGTGTCTTCTCAAAAGGAAAAATATGACAAACTGCATTGAATGTGACCTTATTGTGTTGAACATTTGAGTTTAACAAAATAATTAATAAATTATATTTTGCCTTTTCAAAAACGAAAGTAGGTTTTCCCATTTTCAAATATCTTTGTAATTTTCCAGAAATCTTCCATAGAGAGGCTGTAAATAGGTTGTACATAAATAAGCATGCCTATTTTCAATTATAATTGAAGATCTTTACTACCAATGATGTGCAAAGTGTATGTCTGACTGTTAACAACATTCAATACAGCGAAAGTAGGACAAACAGACCACCTAGGTCAATCTAAGGAAATATACAAACATTCACTCGTTTTTCTGCAGCAGTATTTCAAACAGGGAAATACTTCACGGCTATTGTAAAGTTTTAGAAGCCAGTTTCAAACTGTATTTCCCTGTTACAATTCCAGATTTAAAAGAAAATTCGATTTGGCGTAAGTAATGGACCTTTAAAGCAGGTCCGTGTCGTCCAAGATCTTCCTGCGTTCGTCTTAACTGCAGGACATTTTGATTGCGATTTATGCTGATCAGTATAGTCATTTGATACGAAAAACGTACTATTAACACCTCTTTGAGTCGATATTGGAATACGAAACTATTTCTTTCAATTTTCACATAACCAGATGGAGTAAACATGTCTGCAACAACGACATCATTATACTTGTCTGTAACATCTTTGTGTACTATTTTCTTGTGTTACATCGTTTGCAATATCATCACGTGGTCAGTGTCACATTCCATTTTTTACCAATAGTTGTTCCTTCGACACGACTTCCAAAGATTTGCGCGATTAGATGATGTCTACATTATACCGGTATATCCCGTCTTTTCTCGTATATTCAAACTCGACCCGTTTACATGCAAGCATGCTATCCTGGTAGTGCTTCTTACGGGTCAATTTGTCGGCACCGACTCTATCAAGCGCCCTTAACAAGATATTTGACAACGTGGAAATTGCCATCCGGTGAAACAGAAAGGAAAGTGTATCAATAAAATAACTTTTTTTCTACTACTTGTGCATAACTAAAATATAAATGAAAACATTGCAATATCTAAATTATGTAGCTATTAAATGATGAAATGCAAAAATGAAATAAATCTTTTATAACCCTTGTTCATTAAAAAAGAAAGAAAGAAAATACAAATAATTGCACCACAGACCTGTTGTCTCCTTTTTTGAATATTTTAAAAATAGCATAGGACAACACTTTTCGTTTAAGTCGTGTATCAGTTACACATGTAATTCCATTGAAATTTGAACGCGGCTTGACTTCTTGATATGGGTCTTATATATATATATATATATATATATATATATATATATATATATATATATATATATATATATATATTTATTAATCCCTTATCGCAATTGATGCTATAGTACTATGTATTACGTAGTTCTCAAAGTACTGATACCAAGTTTTTAAACCTCGGATATTCAATATTTCTCTCTTTTTAGAGTGTTCTATTCCAAGAAAGAAAAAGGTCCTGCATACCATGTCACAAAAAATTATAATATTTGATTCCTTTTCTCTCCCGAGAATAGGTCATTTACGGAATGTGGAACTTTGAGTAGATTTTAATTCAAAACGCATTCCATATAGGCAAACCGATGCCCAGACACCGAATCAATTAGCATTTGGAAAAGCAACGTTTAAAACACTTCTTATATTATCAAAGATTTCGATTTCAGATTACTTTTGTCCTCTTACTTGCGTAGTATCAGGTGTCGTTTTAAAACTTCGAAACACTATTGTAGTAAAATATGTTGACTTTTCCCTAACTGTTACACTATGTATTGTTTTTCAATATGAGAAAATATGAAAAAAGCAATACTAGTACATTGTACTTTAACAATCGGTTTATATGCGTTTCAAATTTGACTCGTAGCGCTCCACTTATCTAGCTCGTAACGCTCCAACTATCTGGCTCGTAACTCTCCACCTATCTGGCTGGTAACGCTTCATCTAACTGGCTCATGGCGATCCACCTATCTGGTTTGTACGGTTCTATCTATCTGACTCGTAGTGCTCCACTTTTCTGGCTCGTTGCGCTCCGCCTATCGCGTGACCAATTTTTAGTTAATCCACAGGTTGCTTTTATACTTAATTTTAACATTGATATCTTCAGATGCTTGATTTCATTCGTTTGCTCGATACATTTCAGCTAATCAAATGAAATTCAATTTAGATAGCATATTAATGTCAACAATAATGAATGTATACATTTTACAGACTACAACTGATTTCCTGATATTTACGTTTCATCCGTGCACTTCACTCGTTCTGAATAATGTAGGTCGCTTGTTCATATGTACCGATGTTATTTAAAAACTCGGGCTGGTTGTTCCTTGATTTTGACAAGCTATGCTCGGTAAACAGTAAAATTAGATGCCATTTGGCAGTATTTCGGTCTTTTGCTTTCTTCGCTTTTGATGTTTCAAACAGTTTATAAAACAGCAATTACATAGGGTTGATTTTTGCAGCATTTGTAAGCTTGTCAAGAATAGTTCGAGTGGTTTCTCTATGCATAAAATTGTCACAGATAGAACATTTCTTTCATTGTCTCATTTGCCTTTCTTTTTTCTGCTTGCTAGAAGTATATATGCTGAGAAGAATAGAGTAGATTCTCGAATCTAAAATAGCGCAGTTGTTTAGTGGCGGATTCTCATTAAAAAATTGAGATACAGTTGAACCAACGCTTGTAGACATTTCAAACTGCAATGGATAAGGTATAATCTTTCTCTCACTTGGCAAGAAAATTGAACACGCTGACATATACTTTTCAATGAAGCGAGATGTGCTCAGCTTTGACAAATCGAGACGAAACGAGGGAGTCCCTCGCCATTTCATACGAAAGTCATTTACGAACTGCTGTTTAATATGCTTACTTCCATGTCGGACTGTGCAACAGCACAGTGAAAACTGTAAGTGGGTGGCACTTGTAGGCCGACAAAAGGAAAATGTTTCCATGTTTAGGTTTCCGGTATACAACAAAATTGTTGCAAGTTTCAACCAGTAATGATAGGCTGCCGTGGCTGAGAACCACGATTTCATCACAGTGCTTTCAGTGTCTGTTGCTTTTATAGCTAAATGACTGGCCAAACTAGAATGCAAAAATCTACAAATATGTGACAGTGCCCACTGAACGCCGTCAAGTGTATGAGGCCCAATAGAATTGATTTCCTGAAAGGTGTTGATTGTTTTTAACCATTTGTAATGACGGATAATAATCTCATTGATGTGGTCGCAACTGTATGATATGTTTTGCAATAATATTTGTCTGATCCTAAACAAATGCATTGTCGTACTAGATATCATTGTGAGCTGATTGAGAGGAGTTTCAATCGCATCCATTGCCTGTTCGATGTTTTCAACATCTGATGACTTAATTCTGTATAAATGGACTAACTTTCCAAAGTTGTCAAAAGGTATTTGCAAGAGAAAATCTAGAGGATATTCTATCAAGCGCAACAATATATCTGTCAGCTTGTACATATCTTGTTCCTGTATTTTCCCAGCGAATAAATTCAGCTCTGGAATAAAGAAGTTCGGACAGAAATGTCTCTTTGCCCATTTCTTCAACCCTTTTAAGCATAAAATAAAACAGCTAAGCAAATTGTCTTCGTTCCAGACTCTGCTGGGTGTATTTTCAATTGTGTAAAATAGTGCCGTCTTACAGTGGTAAGATGTAAGATCAACGACTGGAAAGATATGATACTTTTTAATTAGTTTTAGTAGAACATAACACTTGTATTGCGCACTATTAAGGTTTAGCATAATTTGTCGCTCCTGGAATGAGAAAGAAATCCTCCATTGCAGACTTCTGTATTTTTTGTCACAATGACTGTGACCTATGGGAACAAGTAAGCATCCCTCACATTTCATAATGTCAAGCGTTGCTTGACTTGGCCAGCCGTTTTTTCTGGTACGACGAAAAAATCCCATATTAAAGGAAAAAACTGACTTGCAATGAAATGCAAGTATCTGGTCTGCGGAGACCTGATTCTCGTCTTCTAGTGTTAAGTATTCAATTGTTAAAGCAGGTCCATGACGTTCAAGATCTTTCGTTACTTTGCCCTTGTCTACCAAGCAAATTTTGGATACGTTCTTATATTCATCAGTATAGTTATTTGACACGAAATACATTCCATCGACAGCTTTTGAGATAAGATATTGAAATATAGAACAATCCCTTTTGATTGCATTGATCTTCACATAACCAGGCGGAGAAAACATGTCCACAACAACAACAACAACAACAGTACTTTTATCTGTAACATCGTCGTTTCCACTATCTTTTTCGATGACATCGTTTTGCAGAATGTTCATGACGTCAATGTCAGATCCCATTCCAATAGTTGTTGTTCCTTCGATCGAACTCCCAAAGCATTGCATGATTTGATGTGGGCGATGATATTTACCATCATCATTTCTGTGTATAAACTCTACCTGTATAGATGCAAGAATGCTGTTCTCGTATTGCTTCTTACGGGTCCATTTGTTGGCACCGACTCTGTCAAGCGCTTTCGACAAGATATGTGACAACGTAGAAATTGTCGTCCTTTGAAAGAAAGGAAAGTGTATCCATAAAATGAATAGTTTTTACTGCTTTTGCATAACTAAAATATCAAAATAGTGTAATGTTTTAACTATTTAGGTAAATGATAAAATGAAAAAAATAAAAAATGAAATGAAATTACATATCTTTAATTACCCTCGTTTATTAAAAGGAAAGCCATTTTAAACAAACAACTACAAGTAACTGCACCACAAACGTATTGTCTCCTTTTGGAATGATTTAGAATAGCTTAAGACAATAATTTCATAGTATCAAGTTTCGTTTTAGTAGAACATCGGTTACAGATGGATCGAAGTCCTTTGAAATTTAATTGGATAGAGTTACGTGTTAAACTATTAAGATCAACCGATTCCGAATTAGTTTAACTGGACAGAAGTTGGACTTTTGAATGTATGGGTCTTGTTTATTAGTTTCAAATTTTAAAAGATGCTAGCAATATCATGTACAGTCAAACCTGTGAACAAAGCGGTCTTGTTGATAGGTGGTCTTATTCACAGGAGTATACATAAGATTTTAATAGTGCACTGTTTTGTTCCGCATTGTCTTTATTAACTGGATGGTCTTTTTTAACAGGTTTGACTGTATTCTGTTATACTCAGTTTGTAGATTACTAATAGTTTTAAAAACTTTTATATTCAATATTCTTCTCTTATTTATAGTATTCTGTTCGAAGAAAAAAAAGTCCTACATATCATGCAATGTCATAATTATACGATAATTTTTGCTATATTTTTTCCCGAAAACATAGATAATTTATTAGACTTATAAAAGTATGTTGAGATTGAGAGGCCTTTTTTCTCTTCAAGTCTTTTTCCTTTTTAGAAAGTATCTCTATCAAAAATGTGTCTCAATCAAAGCTCATCTCAACAAACTTTTCAAATGCGATTCTTGGTCAACTGATCCAAGGAGAAACACATCAGTGGTTTAACAGTAAGGAAATTGTATTGCCTTCTGGGCAAGTAATTTAAGCTCAAGTAGCACTGACCACAAGAAGACAAATGAGCCAGAATCTGACCAGATGTTGAAGAAGGGAAAAGATCTGATTGTAACTAAATTCTCAGTTGAAGTTTTGGGTAGCACATTCAATTTTCGAGATCAGTCCGCATATCATTTTATAAGGTATAAAGTGTACTGGTTCGAGATCTCCAAACACAGGACGACCATCAAACCGGACACTTGCGAAAACGCGTGATTATTTTGTTGATATTTACAATCAGAAGTTGTTTATCAAACAGACGCTTGGTTTCCACCAACAAAGTGCAACAACAACAGTTTAATATATCTATTTGACCAGAAATATCACCATTAATTGTGCCGGTCACTGAAATCATGTTTACATTGATGGGGGAAGGTGGAGAGTGGCAGACTGTGCATGCGCAATATTTCTATGAGGCGCGGCAAATAAAATTCACAAGTTTAACTCTTTATCATGATATTTCATTAATGTGTTGAGTGATTGCAATTGTTTACACAATTTAAAAGCTAATATCACAATAAAACAAATCTATCAAAACGGGCAGTCCGGGAACATGATACTGTTGGTCAATTAGATAAAGCAATTTGGTGACCCCATAACCTGGCCTCTAAAATATAATTGATCTAATTTTAGAAGTAAACAAATTAGTTATTCTTTTCGGAGAAGAACCTAACTTACTACTGTTAAAATTTCAATTGCTATATACAAAAAATACCAGAATGATCGTAAAATATGTTTAAAAAGTGTCCGGTTGTAGGACTCGAACCAGCACCGGAATTTTTTGTAATAAATTATTCTCTATAGTATTAACCAATAAAACGTTGTTTTAAAATATAAAAATATATGGAATTCAAAAGACCAACAAAACAGATTTTATCAGTCAAGTACAATGCATTCACTCCCAAAGATTAAAGTTTCTTTTCCTATGACATCATTAATGAAACTAGCGGTGGCACAACAATGCAAAACGCTGATGGCAAACTACAATGTACAACTGTCCTGTTGGAAAGTTTCAAATATTTAAGACTTTCCGCTTCCTGTGGAGCACAGAAAAATACATCCTTTCCAGATAAATATCCATCTACAACTTTTTTTCAGATTTCGTATTTCAATTTTTGTGAACCATATTTCCTCCATAATATTCAACTCAAATTTATAATTTGCTTATTTATTGCATTTATGACAAATATTGCCTACTTATTATCATGGTAAAATGTATAAGTCAGCTTTACTTGTTTACTTTGGAAACTCAGGCTGGTTACTCCTTGTCAATCCATGCTCGGTAAAGTAGTAAAACTAAGTACAATTTGGCAGTATTTCTGTTGATTGTTCTTTTTTTCAGATGAAACTTGCCACTGTTCTTCTGCAATGTTATCCACTGACTGTTGACAATGAACAGCAACCACATACGGTTGATTTGTTCAATACTTGCTGGTCAGCCAAGAATACTTAATGGCCTCTCTATGCAAAAGCATGTTTGTAACTCTCTCATTTTCCATTCCTTTTTTCCTGTTTGCCAGAAGTATATAGGCAGATAAAAATAAAGTTGATTTTGGAGTACAAACTTTCAGAGTTAGCTATTCCATACCTATTCAGTTTGTATGTCAGTTGTAGGTACATTCTGTGTATGTTTTCAAATCGAAATAATGTTGAAACAACACTGCGATAAATTTCAAACTGAGGTGGATAAGTTATTATCTTTCTCTCACTTGGTAAGAAACTATAAATGCTGAAACATACTTCTTAATGAACCGGGGCGAACTTAGCTTTAATAACTCGAGACGACAGGATCGGAATACGTTCATGAAATCCTGCGATGTACTTAGCTGAAGCCTTTCCAGATAGGGTCGTCGAAAAGCTAGACGCGTTTGTTGTTTGTAAATATGTTATCTTAAAAACTATCAATGCCACAATACAATGGAATCAATGTGCGAGTGTCAATTGTTGGGCAATAATATGACTTAAATAGTTCTAAGTTTAGGTTTCTGGTATACGATAAAATTGTTGCAGGTTTCAACTTGCCTGACATTGCGTCAGAGTCTAGCCCTATATAGTTTTCAATAGTGTAACATAATGCAGTTTTACATTGGTAAGATGTAACATCAACGATAGAGATATGATACTTTTCAATTATAGCTTCAGCAAAATATAACACTTAAATTGTGCAATGTTTAGATTTTACATGAGATGTCGCTTCTTGAATGAGACGGAAATACCCCTATACAAATTGAGAGCGACATAAGCAGGCATCCTCCACCATTCATTATACATTGTTTCAAGTGTGGCTTGGCAAGGCAAACCGTAAAACCTTGTATGATGATAAAATGTCTGCATGAAGGAAAGACTTGAACCGAAATGCAAAAAACGGCGTTTGTTGATTACATTTGATCGGTATTTACAAGATAAAGCAGGTCATATGTATATCCCGCTTCAGTGTGAATTTTAGAATTTTTTTATGTTCACTGTAGTTGTTTGACACGATCCAATGGCCACTTACATCTCTTTCAAGTCGATAGTGAAATGTTACAATTGCTTTTTCATTGACTTTGATTTTCACATATCCCGGTGGAGTGAACATGTCTGTAACTTCCTGTCTTCTCTGTCATTTTCAATAGTGTCATGAAGTTTTTTGAAGATGTAATCATTGTCGAATCCCATTCCAAAAGTTGTTGTTTCCTCGAACACCCGAAAGTGTGCTTGATTCCATATATCGTATATACCGTCAGCACTAAGGAAAGGAAACATGAAGCCTACTCTCCCGAGCATGCAAGTCTCATGGTGCTTATTACTGATCTACTGATTTGCTCAAACTCTTTCAAGCGCTTTGGACAAGATATTTGACAACGTTAACATTGTTGTTCCGTGTTGAAAATAAATAAATAGGAGTAAAGACGATTAAAATTACGAGTATGACTGAATGTTATGATGTCTGTTTACGCGAGAATAGTGTGAGTTCTTGGGAGCGGGAATTATGTTGTGAGTTCTTGTCGAAGAATTTATTCTGATATAGTTACAAACCTGAGGAACAGTCTGGAAACGTTTTTTAGAACTAGATTTGAATTTTTTCTGTACTTTAGTTTTAATAGAAAAATGCAAAAAAACAATATTATACCTGTCCTTTATACTTCCTGAAGACATTTTTCAAGACTTAAAACCTCATTTAGGCTACTTTTTAAAAAATGATAGAGCAACTGAATCGTTTAAGGTAAAATTTTTTACAAAAGTTATGTTATCACATGCCCCATAATAGCGCCCAACTTCACAAAAAGGTAATTTTTGCTCTTATCAGAATTTAACAATATCCGAGGTCAAAATGATTGATTCCCTATATTAAACGTTATCAGGTTTTGTCGTAAGACAGAGTGCTAGGTACACACTTCTTTCCAATGGGAGGCCATTGATATGGAATATAAATGAACACTGTTATCACTGGGGCCGCTGTCTAAATTTAGTATCACGAATATTATTGAAGAAGTTAAACAATTTATTTAATGACCCCGAATATGTTACAAATGACACATTTTTGGACATAGGTTTTAGATATGCTAAATATGGGTCTAATTGGTCAATATTTTAATACATGTTACATGAGTGCATTTCATTTAATCATGGCGTACGAATAAATCAAACAAGAACACAGTAACGGATCCTTTTGCGTAATGCAGGATGTTAGTATAAGTTAAAAGCTTGGTTTCAATTTACCCAGTTTAAACTGTGTCACATAGCAACTCCAGATCGATGTGTTTTCTTTACTAATTACAAATACACAGACCAATATAGGTATTTCAATAGACTTTTTAAAACGATTTCCTGTATTGAATAAGCTGATTATTGGCACCGTATCTTTCTTTAATAATAAAGTAAATAACTCGCATTCACGTGGCATACACGCTCAATCCAACATAATTGTAGCAAGTTAACAGAAGGGAGATAAGAAATGACTGCTTCTAGGATAAGTTGTTATGTTAAGTCAATATTCGTTTCTTCCCATAGATAAATATGTTAAAATTGTATTAAAACACAAGTAAAGCAATGTGAATAATTGCTTTTCTTCACTTTTTCCTATTAGATTTTTTTTACAATTATGTGCATCATCATTTACCATTATCTATCTATTGTTACAGTAGCTATGCAGTAACTGCCTACTGTGAATACACAGGTATGTCTGCCATATCACATATTCCTTATTGAATGTCTTTAAAAATGAAAAATAATGACATCAAAGTTTCAAAGAATACATATGACAGATAATAAAATAATGTTTAACTTCAGAAATGGAAGAAATAGATTATAATATTTACAGTATTCAATAGTATTTTTTACAGTTAATGTGCAGTTCTCCCCTCATCCTGTAGATGGGGTTATGATAGGTAAGGAACACATTAAAGACAAATGGAAAAGATAGGCAATTCAAACATTTAAGAACAATAAAACATGAAGTATATGTATGTAAAAATATACATTATTGTGAATGTTACATGTATTATACATGTATTTCAGTTACATTAATTTTGATCTGGGTTTTATATCATGCAATATTTACAATGAAGTTGTAAGAATTGAAAACATTATACCATACATATGGTATTTTCCTTCAATGTTGCAAAATTCGCCAGTTTTCACAAGCTGGTTTAGTACTTCTGTCAACTATACTGATGATTTTTGTCCAGCATTTTGGATGAAAATTGAACTATACATTTATCAGAATGGATTTGGCCTAAAACTTTGTTTCTAAGTCTTAATTGTGCTTTCAATGCCTCTTTCTTTGCTGTTACTGATTAGAACACTTTTCGATGATTCTGAATATCTGCTGTGGATTGCCATAAAACATATGACAAATGTCCGTTTTGTCTTGTTGTTTATTTTTCTTCAATTCCATATCTTTTCTGGTGTAGACTTTCTTTTTTATGATTAATAATTTCTAGTTTTTTGAGCCTAAAGAGTGAAATGTTCATTGTTTTTTTTTAAATTTCTTCCTTTTGATGATGACATTTCTTGTTATTTTTTCAACCAACTGATATTGTTATTATGTTTTGGTCAAGTTATCCTAATAGTTCTTCAGGAAGTGTATAATGTCTTAATGTACTCCCAGCCTCTTCAGCGTTAGTACCTTGATATCATTCCACAGGTCAATTTACCAAGGATTTTCACATAACTTGTTCAGAAGGTTGCACAAAATCTGTAGATAATCTGTATAGAAATTGAGCAACATTGAGTGAAAACCAACCGAGCTCCAGCCGATAATTATTAAACCTTGATAGAACTCTACAGGTCACATTTTCCTATTGATTTTCGAAAAAATGGCATAGAAGGTTGCCTGCAGAAATTCAGAATGTAGAAATTGAGCTGCGTTCAATCAATTGTACTATAGCCAGTTATTCTAAAACTTTGTTAACAGTCACATTTACTAACCAATTGTAGCTGCTTCTTGTACAAATTTTCACTTCCCCTGCGCATGCGCATTTATCAGTTTCATTCTGAAAGTTTACAGGAGAAGCGGTAAGAATCACTGGGAAAAATGATTCAATTTCTGTTGTAATATCTCACACATCCTACCACGAATAAGTGTCAGTTTAGTTCCGTTTCTTACTGTACTTGAACCTGACTTTTGTAAATTGCCAATTGACAGGAAAAATAAGACCATTTTCCAAAGAGTTACTCGGGTAACTCGAATAACCAGGGTTCTAACCCGAACAGGTCGAGTTAAACCAATGTGCGTCTAATCAACTCGACCCATGTAACCCTCACTTGCGCACGAGTTGACCAGGGTTCAATATGGCGGACTAGATTAGATATTATCTGCATTTTGGACTTATTCATATGTCATTGACAAATTTGATTTGCTCAGTCCAAAAAAAATTGTAAAGAAATTGAATAATTCGTTATGTGTCAATCACTGTTGGCATGTGTACATAAAGTTTAGGTAAGTAATACTGAAATGTTCAACTTCCAGCGATATACTGAAATGTTCACTCTAAGACGTGAAAATGTTCACTCATTTAGTCTGTGAAATTCTGTTCAATAACTAAGTAGGATTTGATAAGCTCCATTAAAAGAGATTTAACTGCTCAAATCCAAGACGTTAGAAAATGAACACAAGATGGAGGTCAATGTCAAGGAAATCAAAACTGATTTGCAATGCTCGCAAAAGTGTGCGTCAGATTGCAAATTTAAATGAACTTAGATTCATGCAGCGCTCAAAATGTAGTACTTAAGGACTAGAGTCTAGTTTGAAGAGCTGATTTCTTCAGCAGTTGCAAGCCAACTTAGAATATTTAATGTAGTTTCTTTATGCGGACAATAATCATAGCTGGAATACCTGTGTAGCTGTAGCATCATTTCGTCTAATTTCTCTTCGTCAGAGGTGTCTATTCTAAGCTTAATAGCGTAGATGTTGGAATCCAAATTAGCGCAGTAATCGATATCAGAGTTCCTCATTTTGAGTTCTGTTTGTATAAATTCTTCATGCAGAGGTGTTATATAGCCAACGCTGCGATACATTTCAAACTGCAATGGATATGGTGTTATCATTCTTACACTTGGCAAGAAAATTGTACACACTGATACATACTTCTCAATGAACTCGGATGTACTCAGCAGTAACATTTCCAGACGAAATGATTGGAGATGTTGCCATTCCTGATGAGAGACGTTGAAGAAGCAATCATCTGATTTAAATGGATTAGCCAAATGACCATCTTTGCGACAACAAAGTGTAAAATGGCAGCATGTCAGCTGTAGCCCAATAACTTGACTCAAGTATTTCCATGTTTAGATTTCCGTTAAACCACAAAACTGTTGCAAGTTTCACTTTGTCTGACATTGCGTCAGAATCTAATCTCATCCAGATATAATAGGATGCCGTGGCTGAGAACCAGAATTTCATCACAATGAATGTGAAGCTTCTTTAAAGTTTCTTTTGTATCTAATTCCTTCTTGATCAGTTCAACATCTGATAACTTAATTCTGTCTTACAGTGGTAAGATGTAAGATCAACAATTGGTGAGATATAGAACATTCTAATGAGTTTCAGCAGACACTTGAATTACGCACTATTTAGGTTCAACATGAGATGTCGCTCCTGGAATGAGAAAAAAATTCTCCATTGAAGTTTGCTTTTTTTGTCACAACGACTGTGGCCTGTGGCAACAGGTTAGCATCCCTGACCTTTCATAAGGTCAAGAGTTGCTTGACATGGTCAACCGTTTTGTCTGGTACGATAAAAAATTGATTGAAGGAAGAAGCTGTCTCTCAATGCAATGCAGTTTTCATGTCATACAAGGTATTTTATAAGCCTTTTTCCTCGAAAAAAAGTTCAAACAGGTCCGTTTCGTTCAAGATCTACCAGTGTCTGTCAAGTCTGCATGGTAATCTTGGAAAAAAATTATGTTCCTCAGTGTAGTTATTTGAAACGAAAAATGAACCATCAACACATTTCTTGAGTAAATGAAAAAAAGAAAAAAGAACGACTTCTTTCGATTGCTTTGATCTTCACAAAGCCATGTGAAGTAAACATTTCTGCAACAACGACACCAGTAGCCTTATTTGTAATATATGTGTCTTTACTATTTTTTCGATAACATCGTTTAACAAAAAAATGGATGCAGTCAACGACATATCCCGTTCCTTACATGCAGTTTGCACATATCTTCTTGTTAGGAAAGATAACCGTCAAGATTTGTTTAATTCCAGCCTGCTGAGAAATAGCACATGAAAAAGAAATCAATGGACATGTGAATCAGCCTATGAAGCTGTTTTGGACGATCAGACGGAGGAAGAACTATACCATATCCCCACCTCAAGCTTGTAGATAATAGGTACGCGTCATACAATTACATGTATCTTGTAAAACATTGATCCGTACAATATTTTATGTTAACCGTAAGCATTAACATAGTATTCGTTAACAGATTGAGAGAGTCTTAGAAAGCTGAGAAGACTGTCTTACTTTTCAGCCTTTTTAGTGTCGTTTTGATCTAAGAATATCTGATGTTTACATATATAAGCTGTCATTACTTTGAGTCTTTAGTTGATTGTTTCTGGTCATAGACAAGCCATGCTCTATTAATGTGCCATTTGACAGCATTTAGGCCCTTTGTTTAAAGACCAGCCGGTGTTGGCCAATGTTGTTGCACATAAGCTTCCAAGAATATTATACAGAGCAGCAATAATTTTTGGTTAATACATCCAATAAAATAACAGTTACAATTACATTTAAAATTCACATATACAATGTATTTAATATTACAAATAAAAATGTTTTACACTAATGCGTTACTTAGTGACCAACCATTTGAGTACGTCAACATACTTCGACAGATAATGAATTGAGTGATTTACAAAAGTGTTTTGGACTTTATTTTATCAAACTGAAAATGATAGACTTTATCACTATCCTGAAAACTACAATATACAATAAAAAATATAAGACAGGACATTGACTTTCATGTATAGGCTATACGTGCATTGTTTCAAGATAATGTATACAGTATACATGAAACTAACAGTAAAATAGCCCTTAACTACTTTTGATGAAAATAAAACATACCAATGGTCTCACAAAGTCATAGTCACAATCACTCTCCTCGTCTGTTTCCATACTTTATTCGCTAGACCTATTGTTATGTGTGAGTAATAGTATAGATATAGGAACACGTATCCTTTAGTTTATTGATGGCAATAACTAGTCTGTTCTATTTCACTTTGGACCCCCAACTTTGACCTGAACTGAAAAAACTTGAACGGTTTTCGTATAGATTTTACCTGTTTTGTGATCTACACAAAAGTCTACCTCCGGAATTTTAAGCTTTTTTAAAACAATCACGTCGTTTTGTAAAAGATGCTGATTTTTATTTGTTCTATGGAGACATCGCCATTGTTTACATTGGACGCCATTGACGTTTACTCTTCCGTCATAGAGAAGTTACGCCAAAGTTCACGTATTTTTCAATAAAATGTTCGGGGGACATTTCAATATTACAATCAGAGGTATGGTTATTAATAATGAGGAATATAATAACAAAAATAACGCTAAAATGTACAAAAAATGTTGAAAATCTAATTAGATCTAGAATAAAAATGATTTACCTAATAGTTCCTGCTTTCAAATGATTCTTAGCCTAATGTAGTAGACCTGTCTATTGATCTTAATACGACAACATACATAGATTTCAATTCTCCGAAACTTGCCCGTGACGTATTTATTAGATGACGTAGTATGAATGACAAATCTAGGCGACACGAGTGGATCCAACGTGGGAGCGTGCATATTGCGGACATCCCCGTTTGCATACTGGTAGCAAAATAAAATAAAAAAAATAACACGATAGAATCTAATACATGTAGATGTTCTTCTTAATCACAATTTTTCAGTAAACCGTATTTTTATAGCCTGGCACCAGTGCGGAACACACACCTTTTTCCGAGCGCGTAGAATTCATACGCTTTTAAAAGATCACCTGTTCGATATGCATGTTCCTTCCTCATCTGTAGGTACATACACCTTTTAACTGCTGTTTGGACAAAATCCGTTGCCATATACATACTTGTTCCGTACGGGTCACGATGCGACGGGGCGTTAATAAGAACACGCGATTGGACAATGCGAAAATGCGATATGAATATCGTCTTCACATCGTGTGATCGTCCTTGCACACCGTGTTATCGTCTTATCGTCCCTTCGCTTCGTCCTATCGTCGCTTGCACATAATACGCATTTTGTCAGGGTCAGGAAATCTGAATAGGGGCAATGTTTTCCACAGAAATGCTTTTACAGAAAATATGCCTGCTAACCAGATATTGTAGCCAGTAGCGTTCCCTCAAAGATAAAACTCATCTGGAAATGCTTTGCCCGTCTGGAAGCAATACATGAACTGTAATTATACTGTAAATGGACTACATCGGGTTCTTCATCTTCAACAGGCTGTAGAAAACGTTTCGAGTTACGTATCGATTTCAAATTCGTTTAAATATGTGCTTTAGGCTTTTTCTTATCCGACAACAAATTGGGTGGCAAATAACGTAACGGAGTGGGGCATTTCACTTTATATTTAAGCGAAAAGTGATAGATTTGTCTGATATAAATGTCAGTTTTATATGTACGTAGGCTTTAAAATGACTTGTTATTGTTGTATGAAATATATTCTAAGTAATAAGTAATAGTTGACATGTGTGCGTGCGTCTGTGTGTCCGTGGACAGACAGGTACTGTCTGTAAAGATGTACTTGAACTTCCTGTTACGGGAGTGATAGGCAGTGTCTATTCAAGGACGCGCGATTGCGGAATTCATTCTATTTTTTCAAAGATCTACTCACAAAAGAATAGTTTTATAAAAAAATCATTTCTGAAAATAATTGGAAATGATCTCATAATGTTATTATCCCAAGGAAAGCCCCCGTCTTTAAACAGCTAGAATCTTCGCCCGCGCCTGAGTGCGGGATTCTTATTGCATGTCATATATTTTCTCTATCAGTAGGTTTAGACAATAAATACTTTATTTTATGGTTTTCTATTACCCAAAAACTTCCTGTCTGATTCACATGTTTAATGTCAACAATTAAAAGTTTAGAGCCTTTACATAATTATTGATCTATAGTAAATGACGAAAATGTATCGGCTGATCTTATCTAAGTTGGTATGCCGAAATCGTGGAACTGTCGTTACGGATTTGTTCAGGTCGGCATATACATTTATCAGATAGCAAATAGGCACCGTAAAAACTTGTCTTTTGCGACGTTGGTAATTTTGAGTACGTCCCTGGTAACGTCAGCTATGGACGCCACCATCTTGGAACTTTGCATAACTCCCATAAGGAGAAAATCACAAAAATGCGGATTTTTACGTTTTGATAAGAAATGATGGAAAAATAAAAAAGATGCCAGGAAATATTACATTTCAAGATATAAATATGCTTTAAAGAGCAAAAATACATGCAATGACGAGAAAAAAAATAGAGGTCCAAAATTAGGTGGATCAGACTTTAGCCATATTGTGTTAAACAACATGTTACCATACAAATTATGATTAATTTTTAATTGAGACTAGATATTTAATTTTCCTCAAACTGAAAGCTGGTACATTTTGAACTATACATTTATGTGATGTCTCTCTATATCGTAAATATTTGCTTTAAAAAAGACCGAAAAAAAACAACATAAATTGGGACAGACGTTAAATGATGTAATAACCGAATCATTCTAAAGAGAAGTTTGTTAATAATATGTTTCTGACTTAATGAGTGAGATCTGATGTGTTCATCTTTACAATTTGTTAACATGTATATAATTCAGATTATAAGTTTTTCTATGGGACTATGCGACCGTATTAAGTAATTGAAGTTACACGGTTTAAACAGAAAAAAAGAAAACTTTGATTTGTAGGAAATTACTTTAGTTGTGTTACATGTACTGAGGTTTCAAATAAGTCTACTAATATATTAAATTATGCATTAAATACTTGGCCCTCTTTTTATTAGTAACTTTCTTTTACACATTTGGACTACGCAGTATTTTTACAGACACTTCTTTTCCTTCTCCAACAATGTGTAGTGTTGTTCAAACACCAAATTACGCTGGCAATGCGTGCCTGGTTTGTAAGCTCGCACATGTGCTTCTCGAACTTAAATCCGTGATACATTTCAAAGTGTTTTTTTTTTTAATTTTATACGCAGAAATGTTCGTTCCACGATACTGAGATCCGTTCAGTTTTAGACTTTCACAACAAAACATATGTGAAAAGCTGTATAGAGCTAAACTGTACAGCCCTGTCCCACTGGAATCTATGTTTTGTACAATATATGCCAGTTTGATACATCTTGGTTAGCGGACCATCGAAGTAGCATTTCCATTATATCATTTAAAAAAAGGATCTGTTTCATATAAGAAATATACGATTTTGCAAAATAAGTCATCCCCAAGCTAAGGTCAAGTTTGTATCTTGTTGTTTTCTACCAAGAAGATTCTTTCTGTTTTATATGTCCATGTAAATATAGTCAACCCAAGAGCGGACGTAACTATAATTCCAGGGTCTTGTTTGAACGTACAATGCTATATATTAAATAAGCTCTAGCGCTTGTAGTTTCTGACAATAATCTTTAGAAATTATTTTCTATATTGTCCCCAGCATGGCGGGAAGAATCTCGATCCCATGAAAGCATTTGAAAATTGGTAAAGGGCAACTAGAACGCTATACATCTTATATCTATGTTTTGGATAATGTAGTCTTTGAGAAGAACATTTTAAAGATTTTATGACCCCGAAAGATATTTTTCTACATAACGGTATATGTAAGTCTATGTGAAACTAGTTAGACATAGGACATGACCTATTTCGATCAAAGGGGCCTAATCCGAAGACAATGTTGCAGTGGCTATACACCGCATATCTAAGCTCTTGGGTGCTTGATTAGAGAGCAATGTTTTTAAGGCCTTTATTTATGTTGCAATGACAATCAACGTTCTATATTCAATTAAATTCGTTAAAAACCTTTTGGTAAAGAACATGCATGTCTTATACGGGAAATTAACAACGCTTTAAAGAGCAGTTAATATCATACACTATTCCAATTCTGTTTTAATACATTTACCTCCCGTTCACGAAACACATATACATTACATTGCGGAGTAGGAATTTGTATTATGCAGGAATGACTTTTTATGAAAAAGCTGTCTAGAACAGTGAAAACATAATACACATGAAAATAAAACAACAGCGAAAATGTACACGGTCTGAATATAAATTAGTAAAGTCCAATGGTCACGTGATAAGCTCATATATCAGTTACAGCAATATGAAGAACGTTTGAAGTTAAAGGATGTACGGGCAATAGAATTGGTGCAAGTTCCGCGTTGTGTTGAAGGTAAAAGGGAAGAGAAAGAAATTTAACAATTTGAACACACACTCAACCACGACTTTAAGTAACTACATGTCGCCGAGGCGCTAGCTCATTGTTTGTATTGGTAGAGGTGGGGTGTCTATATACTTTAAACGATGGTGGGTTCTTTGTGGGATGTTTACATCAGGATCAATGACACAGAAACTGTAATCTGTTATTTGTAAATATAATTAAGTAGATTAACTATAAATTATGAATATACAATTCATAAAGATATCACATCTGTGAAGTACTATCGATCGTCTATATTAATTGTTAATCGTATTATAAACTATTGAATGTACGGCAATACATGTATATTTACAATACTAAACAAATATGGCGGTCAACGGTCAGTGGTTTATCACGGACACTCATTCAACAGAAGTATCAAATTACACCGAAAAGGTTACATACGTTCTTGCAACTGATCATAAACACAGAGCTCTAACAAAATGTATGAAGATTCATTTGCAATGCATTACCTGTAATTTGTAAATATAATTAAGTAGATAAACTATAAATTACGAATATACAATTAATAAAGGTATCACATCTGTGGAGTACATGTACTATCGATCGTTATATTAACAGCCAATCGTATTACCTCATAGATGTATACATAATTTACATTACAATAGAGGA
>JAFMSR010000004.1:32377027-32427808 GCA_022818135.1 Saxidomus purpurata
ATAATTCATGTTAACACACAAAATACACATCCAAACAAAATAATATGATCACACTCTTAATTTTAAGGGGTCAAGGGGCTAGTTAGCATTTTGGTCTAACTCATTTAATGAGCATCTGTTTAATGTAACAGAGTGCTATCTTGAGTTTGAACCTCAAACAATATTATCTGCAGGAGCCTTGTAACAGTGCGCACTTTTTTTACATCATATAAAAAATGAAGGAGATATGAAAATATTTTTTGCCCAAAAGCGTAGGAGATATCATGAATTCAGTGGACATTTTTTAGAATATTCATTGAAAAGCCATGAATCTAAATATTTTGTTTTACAAATCACCAATGAAACTTTAATGTGAGAATTGTGATACAAACATACTTTTATATGAGTCGTTTCAATATTTAAATGTATGCATTATTATTTCATAACCGACTTTTACCTAAAATAGAAATCATTTTATGTAAAAAATCACTCATTTTCGAAAAAATATTAGTTTTAGGAGTTGCTTTTTATAAACTTGATTTGCTCATTTAATGCACCTCTTGCCAAAGATGAATCGTAGGAGAACCTAATTTGATCGAAAACTGGTTTTAACTGCCATGCCCAAGAAGTCCCAATAGGTGCCAGATATGGTTGGTTTTACTTGACATGGGGCATATTGTGTTGTGAAAAAATTTACGCTTAGTATTTCTACACTCCGAATAGAGATGAGAAAGACTTTCATGCAGACAAAAACGTTAGATATGATAGACATCTAACCAGCATGAGGGCATAATACTTATTGATTTAAACAAGTAAATGTGACAAGCCATGTGATTTTTGGTCCAAATGCGGTACTTGGCCGAAAATGAGTTATTATCATTTTCTGGTGGGTATGTCTTTCGAGAGTTAGATTCCAAAATTTGAAGGCGAAATTCCAATTTTTGATGTAATTACGGCACTTGTAAGTCTTGTTAGTAACAGAAATGAAAAAGAAAGTTTTCACTGTCAGAATGTTATTTATTCATTCAATAATTCGTGTGTTGCAAGTGAAAATAAGAAAACAGTATTATTCTTACCATTGAAATTTGTTCACAATAAATATCATCGAAGATTACTAAGTGCTATCAAACATAATAAGATTTGAGGAATCATTCGAAAATGGTTGTCATGGTAACAAATCGCAAAAATATCAGATTTTCTTTATCTTATACATATTCACTACATATTTTCATACTGGGAAAACTGGGTTTATATTAATTTCTAGTTGACCTGTAATTCTAGAGCAACTATTTCAAATTTGAAGTCAAAATTCCCAGTTTTGATTGAATAGTGACACTTTCAGTATTGCTACTAACAGTTACAAAAAAGACAACTTTCGCGTTCTGAATTCAATTATCTTGCGTCACAGTGCATGCATTGTAAATCTTATTAACAATTAAATTTGATCCAGAACATTCTAAATTGTTCACATTTAACATCACTTTAGGTTAATTGATAAAATAACCCTAAAATCAGACATCAAAAATCAATCAAAAGTGGTTGCCATGGTAACAAATGGAAAAAAACACATTTTCTCTACTTTATACATACACACTACACATTTTCATACTGGCAAACTTAATTTTATACTAATTTCTGGTTGGCCTGTAATTGTAGAGTAACAACTTCACATTTGAAGTCAAAATTCCCAGTTTTGATGGAATAATGACACATTCAGTGTTGAAACTAACAGTTACAAAAAATAAACTTTTTCACATTCTAAAATCAATTATCTTGCATTGTAAATCTTATCTACAAATACATTTTATCAATTACATTCTCAGTGGTACATATTTTACACCACTTTAGGTTCATTGATAAAATAACCTTAAATTCAGACATAAAACGTCAGTCAAAAATGGTTGCCATGGTAACAAATGGCAAAAAAGCACATTTTCTTCATTTTAATTTTTTAATACTTATTTTCATACTGGCAAAACTGAGTTTATATTAATTTCTGGTTGAACTGCAATTTTAGAGCAACAATAAAAAATTTGAAGTCAAAATTCCAAATTTTGATGGAATAATGACACAATTTAGTGTTGTTACTAACAGTCACCAAATAAAAAACTTTCACTACCTGAAATCAATTATCTTGTGTCTATGACACTACATATTTTCATACTGGGAAAACTGGGTTTATATTAATTTCTAGTTGACCTGTAATTCTAGAGCAACTATTTCAAATTTGAAGTCAAAATTCCCAGTTTTGATTGAATAGTGACACTTTCAGTATTGCTACTAACAGTTACAAAAAAGACAACTTTCGCGTTCTGAATTCAATTATCTTGCGTCACAGTGCATGCATTGTAAATCTTATTAACAATTAAATTTGATCCAGAACATTCTAAATTGTTCACATTTAACATCACTTTAGGTTAATTGATAAAATAACCCTAAAATCAGACATCAAAAATCAATCAAAAGTGGTTGCCATGGTAACAAATGGAAAAAAACACATTTTCTCTACTTTATACATACACACTACACATTTTCATACTGGCAAACTTAATTTTATACTAATTTCTGGTTGGCCTGTAATTGTAGAGTAACAACTTCACATTTGAAGTCAAAATTCCCAGTTTTGATGGAATAATGACACATTCAGTGTTGAAACTAACAGTTACAAAAAATAAACTTTTTCACATTCTAAAATCAATTATCTTGCATTGTAAATCTTATCTACAAATACATTTTATCAATTACATTCTCAGTGGTACATATTTTACACCACTTTAGGTTCATTGATAAAATAACCTTAAATTCAGACATAAAACGTCAATCAAAAATGGAAGTAACAACTTCACATTTGAAGTCAAAATTCCCAGTTTTGATGGAATAATGACACATTCAGTGTTGAAACTAACAGTTACAAAAAATAAACTTTTTCACATTCTAAAATCAATTATCTTGCATTGTAAATCTTATCTACAAATACATTTTATCAATTACATTCTCAGTGGTACATATTTTACACCACTTTAGGTTCATTGATAAAATAACCTTAAATTCAGACATAAAACGTCAATCAAAAATGGTTGCCATGGTAACAAATGGCAAAAAAGCACATTTTCTTCATTTTAATTTTTTAATACTTATTTTCATACTGGCAAAACTGAGTTTATATTAATTTCTGGTTGAACTGCAATTTTAGAGCAACAATAAAAAATTTGAAGTCAAAATTCCAAATTTTGATGGAATAATGACACAATTTAGTGTTGTTACTAACAGTCACCAAAAAAAAAACTTTCACTACCTGAAATCAATTATCTTGTGTCTATGACACTACATATTTTCATACTGGGAAAACTGGGTTTATATTAATTTCTAGTTGACCTGTAATTCTAGAGCAACTATTTCAAATTTGAAGTCAAAATTCCCAGTTTTGATTGAATAGTGACACTTTCAGTATTGCTACTAACAGTTACAAAAAAGACAACTTTCGCGTTCTGAATTCAATTATCTTGCGTCACAGTGCATGCATTGTAAATCTTATTAACAATTAAATTTGATCCAGAACATTCTAAATTGTTCACATTTAACATCACTTTAGGTTAATTGATAAAATAACCCTAAAATCAGACATCAAAAATCAATCAAAAGTGGTTGCCATGGTAACAAATGGAAAAAAACACATTTTCTCTACTTTATACATACACACTACACATTTTCATACTGGCAAACTTAATTTTATACTAATTTCTGGTTGGCCTGTAATTGTAGAGTAACAACTTCACATTTGAAGTCAAAATTCCCAGTTTTGATGGAATAATGACACATTCAGTGTTGAAACTAACAGTTACAAAAAATAAACTTTTTCACATTCTAAAATCAATTATCTTGCATTGTAAATCTTATCTACAAATACATTTTATCAATTACATTCTCAGTGGTACATATTTTACACCACTTTAGGTTCATTGATAAAATAACCTTAAATTCAGACATAAAACGTCAATCAAAAATGGTTGCCATGGTAACAAATGGCAAAAAAGCACATTTTCTTCATTTTAATTTTTTAATACTTATTTTCATACTGGCAAAACTGAGTTTATATTAATTTCTGGTTGAACTGCAATTTTAGAGCAACAATAAAAAATTTGAAGTCAAAATTCCAAATTTTGATGGAATAATGACACAATTTAGTGTTGTTACTAACAGTCACCAAAAAAAAACTTTCACTACCTGAAATCAATTATCTTGTGTCTATGACACTACATATTTTCATACTGGGAAAACTGGGTTTATATTAATTTCTAGTTGACCTGTAATTCTAGAGCAACTATTTCAAATTTGAAGTCAAAATTCCCAGTTTTGATTGAATAGTGACACTTTCAGTATTGCTACTAACAGTTACAAAAAGACAACTTTCGCGTTCTGAATTCAATTATCTTGCGTCACAGTGCATGCATTGTAAATCTTATTAACAATTAAATTTGATCCAGAACATTCTAAATTGTTCACATTTAACATCACTTTAGGTTAATTGATAAAATAACCCTAAAATCAGACATCAAAAATCAATCAAAAGTGGTTGCCATGGTAACAAATGGAAAAAAACACATTTTCTCTACTTTATACATACACACTACACATTTTCATACTGGCAAACTTAATTTTATACTAATTTCTGGTTGGCCTGTAATTGTAGAGTAACAACTTCACATTTGAAGTCAAAATTCCCAGTTTTGATGGAATAATGACACATTCAGTGTTGAAACTAACAGTTACAAAAAATAAACTTTTTCACATTCTAAAATCAATTATCTTGCATTGTAAATCTTATCTACAAATACATTTTATCAATTACATTCTCAGTGGTACATATTTTACACCACTTTAGGTTCATTGATAAAATAACCTTAAATTCAGACATAAAACGTCAATCAAAAATGGAAGTAACAACTTCACATTTGAAGTCAAAATTCCCAGTTTTGATGGAATAATGACACATTCAGTGTTGAAACTAACAGTTACAAAAAATAAACTTTTTCACATTCTAAAATCAATTATCTTGCATTGTAAATCTTATCTACAAATACATTTTATCAATTACATTCTCAGTGGTACATATTTTACACCACTTTAGGTTCATTGATAAAATAACCTTAAATTCAGACATAAAACGTCAATCAAAAATGGTTGCCATGGTAACAAATGGCAAAAAAGCACATTTTCTTCATTTTAATTTTTTAATACTTATTTTCATACTGGCAAAACTGAGTTTATATTAATTTCTGGTTGAACTGCAATTTTAGAGCAACAATAAAAAATTTGAAGTCAAAATTCCAAATTTTGATGGAATAATGACACAATTTAGTGTTGTTACTAACAGTCACCAAAAAAAAAACTTTCACTACCTGAAATCAATTATCTTGTGTCTATGACACTACATATTTTCATACTGGGAAAACTGGGTTTATATTAATTTCTAGTTGACCTGTAATTCTAGAGCAACTATTTCAAATTTGAAGTCAAAATTCCCAGTTTTGATTGAATAGTGACACTTTCAGTATTGCTACTAACAGTTACAAAAAAGACAACTTTCGCGTTCTGAATTCAATTATCTTGCGTCACAGTGCATGCATTGTAAATCTTATTAACAATTAAATTTGATCCAGAACATTCTAAATTGTTCACATTTAACATCACTTTAGGTTAATTGATAAAATAACCCTAAAATCAGACATCAAAAATCAATCAAAAGTGGTTGCCATGGTAACAAATGGAAAAAAACACATTTTCTCTACTTTATACATACACACTACACATTTTCATACTGGCAAACTTAATTTTATACTAATTTCTGGTTGGCCTGTAATTGTAGAGTAACAACTTCACATTTGAAGTCAAAATTCCCAGTTTTGATGGAATAATGACACATTCAGTGTTGAAACTAACAGTTACAAAAAATAAACTTTTTCACATTCTAAAATCAATTATCTTGCATTGTAAATCTTATCTACAAATACATTTTATCAATTACATTCTCAGTGGTACATATTTTACACCACTTTAGGTTCATTGATAAAATAACCTTAAATTCAGACATAAAACGTCAGTCAAAAATGGTTGCCATGGTAACAAATGGCAAAAAAGCACATTTTCTTCATTTTAATTTTTTAATACTTATTTTCATACTGGCAAAACTGAGTTTATATTAATTTCTGGTTGAACTGCAATTTTAGAGCAACAATAAAAAATTTGAAGTCAAAATTCCAAATTTTGATGGAATAATGACACAATTTAGTGTTGTTACTAACAGTCACCAAAAAAAAAACTTTCACTACCTGAAATCAATTATCTTGTGTCTATGACACTACATATTTTCATACTGGGAAAACTGGGTTTATATTAATTTCTAGTTGACCTGTAATTCTAGAGCAACTATTTCAAATTTGAAGTCAAAATTCCCAGTTTTGATTGAATAGTGACACTTTCAGTATTGCTACTAACAGTTACAAAAAAGACAACTTTCGCGTTCTGAATTCAATTATCTTGCGTCACAGTGCATGCATTGTAAATCTTATTAACAATTAAATTTGATCCAGAACATTCTAAATTGTTCACATTTAACATCACTTTAGGTTAATTGATAAAATAACCCTAAAATCAGACATCAAAAATCAATCAAAAGTGGTTGCCATGGTAACAAATGGAAAAAAACACATTTTCTCTACTTTATACATACACACTACACATTTTCATACTGGCAAACTTAATTTTATACTAATTTCTGGTTGGCCTGTAATTGTAGAGTAACAACTTCACATTTGAAGTCAAAATTCCCAGTTTTGATGGAATAATGACACATTCAGTGTTGAAACTAACAGTTACAAAAAATAAACTTTTTCACATTCTAAAATCAATTATCTTGCATTGTAAATCTTATCTACAAATACATTTTATCAATTACATTCTCAGTGGTACATATTTTACACCACTTTAGGTTCATTGATAAAATAACCTTAAATTCAGACATAAAACGTCAATCAAAAATGGAAGTAACAACTTCACATTTGAAGTCAAAATTCCCAGTTTTGATGGAATAATGACACATTCAGTGTTGAAACTAACAGTTACAAAAAATAAACTTTTTCACATTCTAAAATCAATTATCTTGCATTGTAAATCTTATCTACAAATACATTTTATCAATTACATTCTCAGTGGTACATATTTTACACCACTTTAGGTTCATTGATAAAATAACCTTAAATTCAGACATAAAACGTCAATCAAAAATGGTTGCCATGGTAACAAATGGCAAAAAAGCACATTTTCTTCATTTTAATTTTTTAATACTTATTTTCATACTGGCAAAACTGAGTTTATATTAATTTCTGGTTGAACTGCAATTTTAGAGCAACAATAAAAAATTTGAAGTCAAAATTCCAAATTTTGATGGAATAATGACACAATTTAGTGTTGTTACTAACAGTCACCAAAAAAAAAACTTTCACTACCTGAAATCAATTATCTTGTGTCTATGACACTACATATTTTCATACTGGGAAAACTGGGTTTATATTAATTTCTAGTTGACCTGTAATTCTAGAGCAACTATTTCAAATTTGAAGTCAAAATTCCCAGTTTTGATTGAATAGTGACACTTTCAGTATTGCTACTAACAGTTACAAAAAAGACAACTTTCGCGTTCTGAATTCAATTATCTTGCGTCACAGTGCATGCATTGTAAATCTTATTAACAATTAAATTTGATCCAGAACATTCTAAATTGTTCACATTTAACATCACTTTAGGTTAATTGATAAAATAACCCTAAAATCAGACATCAAAAATCAATCAAAAGTGGTTGCCATGGTAACAAATGGAAAAAAACACATTTTCTCTACTTTATACATACACACTACACATTTTCATACTGGCAAACTTAATTTTATACTAATTTCTGGTTGGCCTGTAATTGTAGAGTAACAACTTCACATTTGAAGTCAAAATTCCCAGTTTTGATGGAATAATGACACATTCAGTGTTGAAACTAACAGTTACAAAAAATAAACTTTTTCACATTCTAAAATCAATTATCTTGCATTGTAAATCTTATCTACAAATACATTTTATCAATTACATTCTCAGTGGTACATATTTTACACCACTTTAGGTTCATTGATAAAATAACCTTAAATTCAGACATAAAACGTCAATCAAAAATGGAAGTAACAACTTCACATTTGAAGTCAAAATTCCCAGTTTTGATGGAATAATGACACATTCAGTGTTGAAACTAACAGTTACAAAAAATAAACTTTTTCACATTCTAAAATCAATTATCTTGCATTGTAAATCTTATCTACAAATACATTTTATCAATTACATTCTCAGTGGTACATATTTTACACCACTTTAGGTTCATTGATAAAATAACCTTAAATTCAGACATAAAACGTCAATCAAAAATGGTTGCCATGGTAACAAATGGCAAAAAAGCACATTTTCTTCATTTTAATTTTTTAATACTTATTTTCATACTGGCAAAACTGAGTTTATATTAATTTCTGGTTGAACTGCAATTTTAGAGCAACAATAAAAAATTTGAAGTCAAAATTCCAAATTTTGATGGAATAATGACACAATTTAGTGTTGTTACTAACAGTCACCAAAAAAAAAACTTTCACTACCTGAAATCAATTATCTTGTGTCTATGACACTACATATTTTCATACTGGGAAAACTGGGTTTATATTAATTTCTAGTTGACCTGTAATTCTAGAGCAACTATTTCAAATTTGAAGTCAAAATTCCCAGTTTTGATTGAATAGTGACACTTTCAGTATTGCTACTAACAGTTACAAAAAAGACAACTTTCGCGTTCTGAATTCAATTATCTTGCGTCACAGTGCATGCATTGTAAATCTTATTAACAATTAAATTTGATCCAGAACATTCTAAATTGTTCACATTTAACATCACTTTAGGTTAATTGATAAAATAACCCTAAAATCAGACATCAAAAATCAATCAAAAGTGGTTGCCATGGTAACAAATGGAAAAAAACACATTTTCTCTACTTTATACATACACACTACACATTTTCATACTGGCAAACTTAATTTTATACTAATTTCTGGTTGGCCTGTAATTGTAGAGTAACAACTTCACATTTGAAGTCAAAATTCCCAGTTTTGATGGAATAATGACACATTCAGTGTTGAAACTAACAGTTACAAAAAATAAACTTTTTCACATTAAAAGCAGAGCCTCGTTCCCGCCAAAACAGTTACCCTCGGTGACGGATATTTCGATCTGAACCTCGTGCTCATGACAGAAATTATTAATCATATCTCGTGCCATAATGCATGCATTCTAAATCTTATTTACAAAAACATTTAATCAATAACATTCTATGTTGTACAGCCTTGAACACCACTTTAGGTTAATTGATAACAACACCTTAAATCAGACATCAAAAGTCAATCAAAACGGTTGCCATGGTAACAAATTGCACAAAAAGCACATTTTCTCTATTTTATACATACAGCATATTTTCATACTGGCAAAACTGAATTTGTATAAATTTCTGGTCCAACTGCAATTTTAGAGCAACAATCAAAAATTTGAAGTAAAAATTCCAAGTTTTGATGGAATAATAACAAATTCAGTGTTGATATAAACTTTTATAAAAAATACAATTTTCAGTCTGATAACACAGAGCGTGCATTAAAAATCTAATTTGAAGAAATGCGTAATCCTTGGTTACGATTAATGCCCTTTGAAGATTAATAATCAATAAATTCACCACAAATTCAGATGTAAAGAATAAATAAAAAGATGTTGCTATGGTAACACATGTCAAACAAAAGGCCCAGAGGGGCATGCATCATCTTACTAGACTGACTGGACTGTTATAAATTTTGTAAAAACTCTACTGGAAAGTATGACCCGTTATCAAGGTGTGAATAATTGGCTATAGCAGTTGATTTTCCCACAGTGTGGTTCAGTTTCAATACAGATCATCTACAAGCCGCATGCAACATTCTGAGTACTTATTTTTTGTGAAATTATATGAAAAATGTTGAGAGTGTTATCAAAGTTTTACAATAATCAACTGATGCGCGCCGGGTTTCCTATAGTGTGGCTTGATTGCAGAATGCAGGCATTCTTTGAACAATATTAATTATCATGGAGGTCCACTAGGCTATGCCACACACCAACTATCTTAGCTCTGTGCCTTGCTGTATTTAGAAACAATTCTGATATTTTTAAGCTTTGTCCAATTTAATCCGCTTAAAGGGTTTAGCTACATCTGGCATTGGACCAGCAGAGTCACTATTATGGCACAGTGGGCCAATTTCATCAAACGAGTACTACTGTCTTGTTGCTTCCATCCCTGTTATTTGCAACCTGTCAGGGAAGCCAGACACATCAACATTTTTCTTTAGAATTTTAATTTCTTCTTCCTCATCCTGCGCATACTGACGGGAAAACACAATACATGGTCCGACCGAGGACACTCTGAAAAGAAGCAATCAGAGAATAAATTCTCTACATTCTAGTAAGATTTATGTACACACTAGTAACTGTAAAATATAAAATAAAGAGAGTATGATTTGTGGAATGAATCAAATGTCATAAACAATATTGAAAAATTGCTTTCAAAATACATGAACACAAGTTTTTTTCTATGATTCTTTTAGCACTATTGTGCAAACAAACTTGAAGCTAACCTGGAAAAACCAATACTGGTGTCATATGAGGAGGTACAGTAACTGTTGCGATTCCCAGTGGGATTTGAATCCGCAACATCCGGGATAAGCGAGAGACACCTTAACTTCTACACCACTGCTCATCATCTCAATCAAACTGTTGAGACTAGACACTGGTGGACATAGCTAACTTGAGCACTTCATGCTCAGGTGAGCTGAAACTTCAGACAGGGCAAATAAAGCAATACTACTTTCTTTTTCATACTGCAAGCTGTATGATATAGGTCAAAGGATACACTTCTAAAGACACCATAGCTCTAAGTAAAAATATAAATTTTGAATAAGCTCAAAGCCAAATGCATTTATATGCATGTAATACACCATTTTGTTTTGATGTAATACTTTGTACTGATTGTAGCTTAACGCATGTTTACAGCCTATTTAAATCAATTAACATTTTTCATTTACCTTCCATAAACCAAAGTGCCAGTCAGGACTGAACTTTGTATGGTCTGCCTCCATTAAGCTACCCTGGTAAATGCAATATCATTATGAAGTCCACATATAACCCGCCACATTCCATAGCTGAAAAACAAATAATTCATGAAATTTATAAATTTTTCTATCTTAAAAATACTTTCAAGTCATAATCTAAAGTTAATTATCCATCAAATCATAATCAATTTTGAATCATCAAAATGTAAAATTACAATAACCAGTAGTGTTAAAATAAGGTAGTTATAATTAAAACTAATTAATAGATTACTTATATTTATATAATGTCTGATTATTACAAACATACTTTTGATAAATACAATAAAATCAACAAGTTACATTGTACATGTACCTGATGGCTCACAGCAAACTCCAAAACACTGGCATTTTCTTGGTGTTTTGAAAATGGTAGTCAAACCTTCTGAGCGTAAGGGGTAATAGGGCCTGTCGTGCATAATCAAATCTGTAATGCATGTGCACATCATTGCTGCATGGAGCTTGACCTATGAAGAGACCAAAACAATTGTGAAAGAATGTTATACATGTACTGTAACATCAAGAATGACATTTTTCTTATTCTACAAATTACCAACCCAGAGGTTAAGGTGTCGGCTCACAGGGGAGCGGTGGTTTAGAGGTTAAGGTGTTGGCCGCTCATCCCGTAGGTTGTGGGTTCGAGCCCCACTAAGATCACAACCGTACCTCCTCATATGACACCAGTACTGGTTTTTCCAGGAAGCAGTCTCGATAGTTACTCCATAAGCTGCAAGCTTTCTTAACAATCGAGCTAAAATGAATCAGTGCAAACTAAGTAATTGTCTGATGAACTTTCACTCTACTGTTTCTGTTGCTGCATGTTTGGATTTGGAATTAGCGCTAGCGAGTACGATATAACTTGTATGGTGAAAGACGTAATAGCTGTATTTTTACAAGCACATCTAATTCATCTTTTGTTTTTTCTAAACACGAGAATCTATAACTAATGAGCTGGTCCCAGTTAACAACATGTGAGCACAGCCTACCATTATAGAGTCGTCAACATCTGCATGTATATGTTCTAGGGAAGTGTCTCCTCGTACAGTCCCGGACAGGGAAACCAAGACTCTCCTAGTCCGTTTAACCGGACATGGAGACAAATGGGAGAGGGGGGCTTTGTCTTCCCATCAGGCTCTATTCTTTCATCACTGTTTACCAACAAACTATACTAAAAAAAAATGTTTCTATAGTTTTCTATTCTTGTAACATATCAATAAACTTAATTACTTTTGAAACATTTGCTTGACCGGAACGACAGAAATATATTGTATATAGTAAGTGTAATTATTAATGTGTAATTATGATTTGTATACTTAAATCATTAAAATGTCTCCGCCTTGTTTTTACTTAACATTTGTATATATGCATCACGTACAAACCGAAAAATTATATTTTATTGCGCATCAGCGTCTGGTATTAAAATGGCAATTAAATGCAAAACACCAGAGGTGTTAAATTGTGTCCTTTACATTATTATTCCATACAGTATTACTAATATTCACACATCCTTAAATTGGTGACCAGGATCAAATCAACACGTTTGATTACGAGTCAATGATCAATGGATACTGAAAATTGTTTCGTGCTGAACCTTGTTGGAAAATAGCTCTAGTAGGTACAGTATTGCTGAGATCTGTTATACACGTATCCGATGTTAAATAAATATTCTTGTATCTAAAAATTTTTGTTTAAAAAAATAGAGCCGGACAGGGAGATAAATCCCCATTTGTCTCAACTGGACACCGAGACTCTGGGTCTACCGGACCCCGACCGGACGAGGAGGCACTTCGGATCCATGATCAAATGCCACCTGTACAGTCTGCTCTTTGTCATGATCAAAATTTAACTCAAAATGTTTGTTTTCTTCAACATATTTTTCATTATCATCGTCACTTCAGACTTAATTCTCTATTATCACCTCTGTTTTAAAATTGTCAACAGAATCATGATCTACAGTACAGTAAAGTACAACTCGTTTACAACTTCTAGTTTTTCAACAAAACCTTGAACCAAACGGCTTATTTTCTCATACGGGATAGTGCTGGTAAATATACGGACCCTGGCTGGTTGTATTTGCAGTTGAAAATTGACTACACGTGATTATTTAATCTAATACATCCCGACATAATATGTAAACAAATACACAAAGTCGAAGGTCACCAATGTCATTCCGCCATTTTCAACTTCCGGATAAATAAAACATTGCCCAATTTACCCGCAAATTAGCTACACCAAAGATGTCTCAAACAGATTCGTCATCAAAATAAGCATAAGTTATACGTACCTCTATAAATCAAATCCATTCGAAGCAAAAACAACAAATAATCGACCGAAATAGATACACGTCCGTAATCCCCATTTGAGTCATTCAGGTAACACAGATCAATTACGTCACCCGCCACATCCAATTTGCATACAATATTGATCTAATTTTAGAAATGGGAAACCAGAAAATAAGGGGTTGTTCGTAAAGTTTTCTTGAAAATGGAGCGGCCGAGATATCGACACTACTGAACGATAACGTTCACAGAACTGAATTTAATGAAGGCAAGTACGCAAATTAACACGTGAAAATCTCGCAAAACTTTGCAAGCGTTTTTCTCACAATGATTTTTACCGCATTTGGCCCAAAAGTCTCACGGCGCGTCACAAATATTAATACTATTCTTTTAAATAAGCTCCTTTATAATTTCTTACACCAAAGTCCACTCTTCAAGTAATAATCACTCTAATTTGGGTCGACTCTTAAATGCAAAAGTGTTCCAACGTTGGTTAGATCTGTTATGTCTTTAGTTAAGTTTAAATCAGCAAATAGCAAATATGACGATTGATGAAAAACGATCTAATTCACAAAGGTTTAAATTATTTTATCAAGTCCTAATGTTAACTTTATATTTAACTAGATTTATTAAATGACAAAAAATATACAATTTCTTTCAAATACAAAACAATGTATATTTATGTAGGTATGGAACAGTTTTTAAGCATCCTTAGACCTGTGTTGCGTTCTCCCCTTGAAATGTAATACAATTTCTTACCTGTCTTCAATTTTTGAACAAGGCTTACGTCAACGGATAACCCCTACACCCCAAAATCGATTAGCATTATGTATATTGTTGCCCGTTTGAGTGAACGGCTATTTTATTATTTTTATTTGCTTGTTACACTTTATTACCATTTTTGTACGTCGTCAATCACAGTATAGGTAAGAGCTTAAAATTAATTTCAAGGTATACATAGAGCTATTGTCAGGCGCTTCCTTCAAATTGTGTTTTTGTCTGTTTATCAATAGTATAAAAATGCATATTTTAAAAACAAAATTGCTAATATATAGACTATAAATTGACTCTAAAAATGCTTTGATGAAAAAAATAATAAAAAGATAACTGGATACTGCTTGCAATTCTAAAAACAGAGAGACAAGATACAGCCAGTCTATGGCCACCAGGTCCATTTGCCACACGTATGTCGGGTATTGCGTGCCCGGAATGGGAGTCTAGGGGATGGAGAAAGGGTATTTTGATTATTGAAGCAGCCGTAGTTGAAAGGCAGTCGAGGCTTACTTTTTGTGCCAAAATTAGAAATAATCCTGAACTTGACAAAGAAAGATGGATTCCAGGAAATTACAGTATTTATAGGATGGAGAACATCTGTCCAGAAGGTTAGTTATTTGAAAACTGTGTACATTCTACACACACAAATAGGTTACATATAAACATGACTGCTTGATAAAAACAATACATTCCTTGCTTTTATAGACATTTTGCAAGAGCTATTTATGTCCTCAATATATCTTGAGTATTGTTTGAATAATATATGCCAAAATACACTTTTAATTTAAAATTGTATTTCTGGCGATAATCTCAAGCGTGTTATTGCTGGCAACATATTTTTATGTACAAATGTACTTACCCTGACACTCGATAATATCTGTTTATAATTAATTGCAACGGAGCAGTGGCTGTGCATTGCTGCGATTGATCATCGTTAATTCATGCTCAATGGCTTCGGCATCACCATATACATTTTCGAAACATAAGAAGGGACTGAGGTGTTAAGAAATATTAGAAATATACAAGCATAGAATAACAAGACTGAAACAAAAAATTAACCCTTTCATCCATTTCCATTATGGACATATTCATAGATTTCTTAACACTATACTAAGCGGTTATCGATATTTACTTCATTCACATACTGAACTGATTTATATGTTTGTTTTCCTGAATTTTATGAATATCCAGATCATTTCTCAAAGATTGTAAATATACGTAAAGTTCTGTCATGACTTTAAAAAGCCAACAACATTTTGAGTCCATCAAGTCAATTGAATGCATTAAATTGGGTATGTAAAGTTTCGACAAATTAGATATCCTATGTCAACTTTTGATTTTATGTTATGAAACAACATGTTGATAAATTCGTAAATTCTTACAGAAGTCCATGTTTAATGTGTACGTGTTAAGAGGTACTTTGTAACGGCGTTATTGGTTCAGTGTTTTGTCCGACTGTATTTATTTGGTACAAAAGTTTGTTTTTCCAATTCATAGTTATCATACTTATCTTGGAAAATGGTCTACAAATGAACATAGCAGTTAATATACTTGTCACATAAAAATAAACATACACTTGAATTTGTGTATTGTCCGATATTGTTTCACTTTATGTAGGATTCATCGAACAAAATCGGACTTGGACCAGCTCAATGCTTGTGGGAACTGTGTCCATGTATGGATATGTGCCAGAATTTGAAGTTCACAATAGTTCAGGTAAGCCAGTCTCTGTTAAGTTTCCTGTTCTCAACAACTGAGTAAACTTTTGCAATTTATATCACTCATTTTCCCCATAGTGAGTTGAATGAAAATATCTTCTGTCGTGAACCTTTACACACACCATGGGCTTAATACTTGACTTGTTGCAATATTGTTTTATTTTTCAATGTTTTTCAGATTTAAAACTGACACCATTTAAATACATGAAATAGTGACGTTCAATATTTCTTCTCACCATGTACGTGTCTTGTTACATGTATATAAGATTGTAGGCTCATTATAGTTACATGTATCAATTAATAGCAATAAATTTCAACAACATATGTTAAATACAATTATGTACAAAAGCAGACTGCAAACTAGGTTCATTGTACGTGTATAGATCCAATTTGATAACGCTTCCATTATCGAAAAATCCCATTTTAAAGTTTTAGAAAAGAAATAGTACATGTATTGCGATTAATTCGTTCATTCATATATTTGATAAAAAACGGCGAATATTCGAACAGCCGCCATAGCGTAAAGGATAAGGTGTCTGAATTTGTACCAATTATGCATTGTCGCCGGAAGACTACGTATAGCTTGAATGCATATTTTAAAGTTTCGTTATCTTCTTTATATTCCCCATTTTGGGGGAGGGGATGGAGACAGGGGACAGTTTCATGACCATTTTACTTGTTATTTTTCATTATAACTTAACTAACCTTCATTACAGTTTTTACAATATCTGTACATTTACAGGCTTTAGCATAATTCGTTTCTGCCATAATCTTGATCTACATGGCTTTTCATTTTCAAACTTCTTTTTTTTTTACCTTCGATTATAGAGATAACATTATGAGTTCATTTTACACTTGCTTCTAATGAAAATCCGAACATTTTGTGAATACTAGTGGCCAATAGACAAACATTGATGCAACTTCTGAAAAATGAAAATAAAAAACTTCCGCAGCCAGGACTCGAACTCTTGATAACTAGTTTCGACGGCCGCCGATTTTTCTACTACGCTACACGTCTTTAGTGTTATGTCAAGACTCTTCTTGCGTACATATTCCTTTTCAAAAAAGTATGAAGGGATAATTTTACACCTGACTACCCTGTATCACTTTTTATGTAAACATGATAATAGTAGAAATATCGAATTTTACTATGTGCATAGTCACTGCTGACAAACGTTTAAAAGACTGATTATACATTGTACTACGTTGTATAAATATCTTGTTGAAGATCAATTTTTAGTGGAGTACCCAAATCTCCAAGAACTGTTGCATTTTCTTTATGTTAAACACTAAACAAATAGTTTTACAGAAATACCTAAATGATTTTGTTTTGCTTTATAAAACTGAGGAAATATTTCAAAGTAGACAAATGCAAACTGAATTTAGAAAATGTTGTTTTGTTACCGTATGCAAATGATAACATCCCTTTTACGTATGTTCAGATGGATAGATATTCTTTCAGGAAACACCATTATTCTGTTTTATATGTGTGAGCGAGTTTCAAGTTCAAGTACAGACGATTCAAATTTTGGAATGTTAGACACAGAATTCCTTTTAGGAAAGGTGATAGTAAAATGTGTTCTTCTTTGTTCAGTAAACGTGAATGAATATGGGCGTAATATAATCTAATGCCGTCAGACGGATATCTAGAAAAAGAAATAGTTTATTGTATACATTTCTTCAAAATAAAAAAAAAATAACTGTAGCAATGTCAAATAACTTCAAAGTACGGTTGAACAGCCATACCCCAAAATCAAAGAGCATAGCAAACGAAATGGGGAAATATATAACACTACGTTTTAACGCTAATAAGAACAGGAGGATTCCTTTATTACCCTAAGCGCCACGCCATTCACACCTCACAAACATCAATCTATGATCTCACACTTTTTCTGGAACTTGGAGCTAATTTTGGAGTAGTATAGGCAGTAAGCGATTTAATTCACGATGAAACTTGTTTTTTTTTTTTTTTTTTTTTTTTTTGGTAACTGTTGCAATAAATAACATTTACATTTAACATACTGCTTTAATTGTATATACAATACTGTTTGAAGATTAGCATCTCTAACCGAAACAGTAATCAAAACGTTAAATTAGGTTTCTTTATATTTATTCCATATCGGCAATTTATGAACCTGTATCAAATTTCAGAACAATTCAGCTTTTGATTGTTAATTTTTTTCATCACTAACTGCCTATATGCCACACTGATTTTAAACATTTGTAAATACTTTCTGCCTTTTGGTATAAAACATCAAGGTACATCCTATAGTTTTAACTGCACATCTCCAAATGCACGATTTTACGCTAAACAATACATAGATTGCACCATAAATGAATACAATACTTATTAGTATATATATAAACTTTGAACACATTTACTTGTAAAACAATGCAGTTTATACAAAACAAAAGTATTTGGGTAGCACTTTTATTTGAACTTTTAAATAAACTTTGTGCGCAAACTATTCATATATATTACATGTATGTTGAAGATAGTTAGTAATTTCTATAATGTAAATAGCTACCTTATAACTGGCTGTCATTAAAAAGGTCAGCTTGCAAGAAATCGTTATTTCTGCTTTGCTCTTTAGATCTTGTTTACACTTCATTCAAAACGCAAAATAAAAAAAATCTGCACATAAAATATTTTTAGGATTCTTCAGTCTTCTATTAAAACTCTTGCAATGAATCTGATGTCCAAACATGAAGAGTTATACGTTAAGGTTCTTTTCTGATAAAATTTGTTCAGATATAACAGTATAAAACAGTAATCACAGATGTATCTGGTTAATATCATTTTTAACTACCTATCGTCCATTTTTAAACTTCATGGTCTCATTTGAATGATGGTACAAAAAATAAACATTGCAACCTATCGTTTTAGTTGTTCATACATGACGCATACTTATTATTGTAGATTTCAGGAAAGTTTAAAGAAAAGTTGTCAGTTGGAAAAACAGTACTGTCAGATATGACGTTCAGGTTGAAAATACTCCAGTATAATATTTTACATTTAAGTATTTTATCCCATAACTCAAAGCTCCTTAACTAGCGACAGCTCTTATGCATAATTGCCTAGATAAGTTATCTAAAAATCTGCATAGCGTCTATGTACCAATATAGATATATATGTACTGGTCATCTTTCTCGTGCAGTATACAAAGTGCTCATACAAAATGGTGTTAAAAGTGGATTAGAGACTTTACTACACTTAATTTAATAATTTATGAATATGTGATATAACAGCACTCAATGTCTAAAAGAGTGAATAAGTTATCATCGTTATTCCGATAACTCATCATAAATTTGTCTTCAATGATTCCTTAATACATGGCAATTTAAGAGTCGGACAAAATTCTGTCGGGCTCTGTTCGCGTATGAACAGTCCTTAGAGTCGGGGAAATGTGGTAAGAATTGTATGTACATTTTGTGAAAATGCTGGTAAAGAAACAAAATGTGAAATTTTCGTGAGTATTTCACTGTTTGCAAACTCCTTGTCTAAATGGGTGAATTAATTATTATCGTTATTACGATATTTCAAACATTTTAGTATTGAAAATATAAAACTAGCTATTACCATCAATGAAGTTTTGATTGACATTTATTGTTTATGTATTTCATGATGTGTAGAAAGTCAACAATGATTGTTAACGATGTTGGTGGATATCGGTTATATAACGTCAAATATATAATTATGTCATCACAGAAGATTTTAAATACCTTTAAATAAAGATTTTTATTCGATAAAATTTGCTTTAACGAGATAGGAATTAGCTGTGAAAATAAGAACGAAGCGGAGTTTTGTTAAATATCATTTATGGTTTGAATTATTCCTTCAGCTTTTTGCTTGCATTTTAACTATTTAAAATAGATGCAAAATCGAGCCAAATTGAGACTTACATAGCGATATCTCTTCTCTTCATTTAATATTTCTTATATAACTTAATAAAATGTATTGTGACTACGGTTTCGTTTATTTTACATAGTACCGTCATGATGCTTATATAGCTGACCTTACTAACTACTTGTTACCATCAAATATTGTCATGTAAGTTGTGTAGTACGTCTAACATCCCTCTAACTTATATTTGTTGAAACTATATATAAGTCTGCAATGCATTATAGAATAGTTTTATGTTTGCGGATATAAATGATCAGATTAAATCAATTATTTTTAGGAGCAACTCGGTGACTGTCCAATCTTTGAAAAGACATCAGTGCGTCAAATATCTCTGGATGACGGTTTAGCAAATAATTACTGTTTTTTCTCCCCGCATCAGGAGCATAACAGCTGTATGTATATTCAGTCACATCATTATATAATCTAATTTAAGACATGGAAGAAACCTTAAAAAGGCCTTCAATTTAACTGTGATGGTCAATCATGCATTAAATATATTTGTTTACTGAAGTTTTAATGGAGAAACCTGCACTTGATGTCATCTAGTTGTAGTTACATAGGTAAATGCTTAAGTAGTATTAGTCTGTAGTGGCAAAAAGCTTATTGCGGACCGCAGAATCGGCCCGCTATATTTAATACGGGTTTAGAGAATGCTACATGTAAGTGGTGTAGTGGTTATTTTTAACAAATAATGAATGGGTAAACATCACTGTTTTTTGTGTAGCTTTAAAAATTGTCAGAATGGTGTTATTTTTGTATCTATGTAAACGTCAAATTATTTCATACAAATATCAATTTTATGTAATCGTTTAGTTTTGTTTGTAATTGTGCTTATTGGGTCCACCATCCCCTAAAGAGGCTATATTCGGTGCGACCCGCGTAATCGTTTAGAAAGTAGTGAACGGTTTTTATAGCTGGGCTACTATATAACACCGATATTGGTCAAAAATGTCGTTATCTTTCGGTATCGGTTAAAGTGGAGACATTATGTAACCATGACTCGATTTATGTTTAATTCAAACTTTACAAACACATTACAGTTTGTGTTTGAATAGCAGTATCTCGGTACAGTCACTTAACTTTTAAAATTGGAAGCTTTACATGAGAAACAACAGCTTGTTTCCTACTTGCCCATTGTTCAGATCTCACGAGTGTTACATTTGAGTCTAAATGCTTATTACTAGTTAGCTTACACCTAGCTTACTTAAACTTTGTCTTTAATTCTTCTTTTTTTTTGCTGACAATGATATCCTTTGTAATTATACAGTATTTGTCACACGTCAATCACTTGCAATACTTAGTCTTAAACCAAATCAAATATAGAGAAAACATGGTTATTGTCTTTTGATACCAGTTGATAGCGGAACAGGATGATACCGGCTAAGCAAATTCGAGGCTTGCCAAGGCTTTCTGGCCAATATTCATCCTCTTCCGATATCAACTAGTATCAGAAGACAGTAGACTTGCATTCTATTTATTATGCAACTGCTTTCAGACATTTGCAGTTTTAAAGTAAAACAAAACATAGGTTTTGAACCAAAGCGAAACAATATCGAGAATGTATATGTAACTGTCCGGTACAAGAATGAGGCGCTAACGTTGATTTATTTGATATCACTGGTAACAGTTCAAGTTATTTATTATTATTCTCTATTTCTCGATAATTCATCCTCATGTCAAAAGAAGTTTAGGTTTTCAAAGTTGACATTTGCCCCCAAAACACACCAGGACCCTTGCAGTGACTGATTGGGGAAATATGTTCAATGTGAACTTTGTGAATGGGGTAGTTTTGATGCCTACATATTATTTAAAGCGTGCGGCTAGAATGACCCTGGATAATAGTTACATGTATGTATATTCATCTGCTAAAGAAGTAAAATGGCTACCCGTTTTCATAAGAGACAAATATCATATTAGTATACTGATTTCAAAACACTAATAATCAATCCCCTTATTGTTGAATTATGAACTAAGATATTCTTAGTGCAATCTTTTGTAAAGTTACGAATTCACAAAGGTATAATTCATTGCGTTACAGCACTCATGAGAATACTCTACCATTTTAAATACTTGATGTTTGTAAGTGAACGTAATTGCGTTTTGAATTGAAGACATGCCTTCTTAGTAGCAACCTTTAACAGGGTTTACCCATTATGATATATAGAAAATGACATTAGTGTTATTGAACGTATTGGTTTTAAAAACACGTTGTTATCATCATTATTATAATTATTATTATTACTATTACTATAACGTATTGTTATCATTATTATTGCTATTATTATTATTACAACTACTACTATAATCTTTATATTGTTGTCACAAAATAAGTTGCAAATGTAAGCATTAACATTTATTTTAGTTGACTAAGTTCACGGTTAATTTGAACCAAAACCGATTAAAGGAGACTGGTGAGAATTAGTTCCAACGATATCTTCATAATACTGTTTCTTATTCATTCTGTTTATAAATCTTTTATATATTTAACTGAAAGGACAGGACAGATATATACATATCTACATGTTTAACAAACACTATTTTTAGAACTCTACATACTTGTCTATAGAATCATTGCATGCAATGTAATCTGGGACTTACTTGTAATGTCAATTTGAATAAAGCATTTAGTGTAATCAATATATATGGTGCATCTACAGTTTGGAAAATATTGGAGATAAAAAAACATGAAAAAACAATCTGAAAGTAGGAGGAAACATGAAACAAAGGACGAAGTTGTTTTGGTACATGTATATTCTCGCTTTGAAGTAAATAATTTGTGATAATACATGAGTATCAGTTTTCTACCATGTTTTGTTTTGAGTTAACTGTCTCGTTTCAGATATCTGATAAAATCCTGATTGTTTAAACCCTTGTTTATTTCGTTTAAGCCATGGTAGATATGAATATTCCGTCTAAAAAAATACGGACTAACACTGTCCTGTGATATCAGACTTCTCCATACCAAATATAGCAGACAGTTTCTCAGTTTGCCAGACAGAAATGAAATTAAAACATATAAAGAGGTGAACGATTAATATTAGACTAAGAGCGTAAACACATTTTCATTGCATTTGAAAGAAACAAAATGTTACACAGACTCAATTCAGTTAGAACTTAATATTTAAGATGATTGCATTTTTTCAGCTGTAACGAGAGACCCAAACGCCTTAGGTAAGTCAAGAAATGTATTTAATTAAGGTAAAACAAAGGCGCTGTAACTCATGTAGTAAAATGACTATTTCTGTGTCTAAAGTGTTTTAACGCTATTTATTTTAAGTTTATGCAGCTAAATGGTTGATATTTTAACGGCACCAAAATCATCCTTTTCACTATTACTCTCCTTTAAAAATCGATACCCGCAAAACGTTTATATGTCCAATTTCGTAATGAATAACTTTGTGACTTATATGTTGGTTTCGTAGGCTGCAGTTTTAGTCTAACGAACTACTGGAAGTTTGCCTTCCGCCTTGTCTTTACTTTTCTTTCTGTTACTTTGCTTACAATGATGCTGTTGCACAATATGAGAGAAACGAGTTGTTTTCTAGTTTCTTAGATTTAATGCCCCTGCTGGATTAAATATATTTTCAGAATTGACATCGGACTTCCTCATGTCGAAAGAGTCCTTTGCAATGTCGGGTATGTAGAATGTAAGAATTTAATAAGTTTTGTTTTGTTAAACTTTGTACATGTATGCACTCATCTGTTGTTACAAAGGAAGAGTACGTATACAATTCCTTTCTTACGTATGATGTGTTTTATTTAAAATAACTTACTTCAAAGCAAACAATTTAAATAAGTTTATTTTGGTTTACTAATAATTTTACTATCATTCCACTGTTTACAGGCATGGTGATGGGCTTCCTCATATCCGAAGGAATTGTTTTGGAATCAGGTACATTTTATTTGAATTAGAATTAACCTGTTTTAAATTAGCATTAAAACACGGATTAGTAATGTTCTATTACAACGACCACAATGTAAAGGCTTATGTTATACAATGCATTCTGATATAGAATCTATAGGCAGGAAACGTCTACAGTAGTCGGAACGTAACAGTTTTCAAAATTTGCGTAAATCGTGCGTATAACGTGCGTGTAACGTGCGTATAACGTGCGTGCACTCATCGTGTATTTTGTCAATCGTATATCGTGTATCATATCGTATCATTCATCGTGCAACGTGCACCATATACTATACACGATATACGATTCCCGATGCACGATCATCCATACGGTATACGTACGATTCGATGGGGTATTCCGTAGTTAATCGTTTTATTTAGCGTGTACATCTCCCCCAAAAAAGTGCTGATTTCAGTTTATATTACTTAGTGTAGTTGCCGGCAAGAAAGACTTCCGGAACAGGTCAAAGATATTTTCACCTCATATCCGAAATTTAGGTCCTTTTTTTGCATCGGAAATGACATCTTTTTTATCTAAACTGCTGTTGTCAATGCATTCCTTAAAGTGCAGCAGACAAGATACGCCTGCACCGAAGTAACATATCGTGGGTATGATGTTAACAAGTTTTTTTTATTGGCTAGATGCAAATAATATGCCGAATCACGGACCTATATACAATCGCCGAATCAACTACATGTACACTTTTACGAAATTATTTAAAGTCCAAAGTTGTTTCGGGTAATCCTGGTAAATCCTTTTTACAATGTAAATTCCCGATATTGAATTAAAACTATGAATTATACTGCCTGATTGGAATAATATATCCGTTAGCTGACATAAAGAGAAAGGCAATTAGGTAGTGTCTTTGACTGATTAATTAGTTTGAGCAAGGTCTTTCAAATTACTATTTGAAAGACCTTGGTTTGAGTCTCATCAAAAGCCTCGATGTCATTCAAAACAGGGTCCATATTGTCCAAAATAAAGGCCTCCGGCTGGACGAAAGTGCATTGTCCTCTACTCCTGCCTATCTGTTTGAACTTGAGGCTGCATGGGGCTCTGCCCCTTAGACTGAGGCGTCAGAAAAAGATTCTCAAATACTGAGCGAAGTCAAGGTTTAGGTCAGTGAGATCATAATGCGCAGCTATTTTGTAAGATCCTCCTACAAGTGCCCTATGAAAACGTAATGAACAAATCTGACATACCGCAGCTTGCAAAGTTAGAAACTCAAATGAATATCAGATATTTTTTACTCTGGACATCTATACATACACACAGATGGGTCTAAAAATCCAGGCTCTTGTATAGTAGCAGAAATACAACAGAAATCATAACAATAAACACTGCTTTGAGCTGACTTTTACATCATCAACCTAAAACACTTGCTATATTGTATATATTTTCAGATTCACTATCATATCTGGTCTCAATGAAATAAAAACAACAGTCATTCTAGACCAGAGTTATTGAAAACATTATTATTATTCATAAATTTTATCAATGCCTAAAAACAGGCTTACCAGTTACCATGTCATAGTGCCCAGCTCATGTGGATTTATATATCTGGTAATTAGAGCAGATGATGTAGACAAAAGGGGCCTGGTTTAGGGGCCATCATCCAAGACATTCCATACTCACCCACAGAAATATATGCCAGGATTCAAACCACTATCCTGGATGGATTGTGTAGAGAATTGAAACTTTAAAAAACACATTTTGCCGCAAAACAGTGTGACCTGGCCGTCCTATGGGATACTCGACAAATTACAAAATGGACAAATCAATCACACGTCTTAGGCTGGGCGCAAACTTACTACCAACCAGCTCGGGTTGGTACATACTTTGGGTTGACCAGGTTTGCATCCAGTGCATTGTAGAATGTAACACCCATCACTGACTATTTGACTGCATAGCTTTCACCACACAGAGACTAAAATTTAAGCCAGAAATGGATAAGCTTGGACTTGCATGGTTTCACTATTAATGATTATTCTCAGTCCAAGAAAAGCCCTAAGTAATTGTGTAGGTTGTTGGAAAATAACATAGTAGACTGTCAAATGACTGATAAAATTCAGTTACCTAATTTACTCCAGTTGCTATCAAACCCCTTTCTGTAGGTCACTAGTCAAAATCCTAAACAATTCTTGTATAAATGCATTTTTTTATATTTAACAAGTACTTAGTATTTTAATTGTAGTAGTAAATAAGCTTTTTCACTAGTTAGTGGGTGTTGATTTATATTGGCAACCCAAAATCATAAAATTCAATCTTGTTATTATTTAGCAAATCATAGTCTGCACATTAAAAAAACTAGCAGGGCGTGACAGGTGACATGTCAGTAGGGGTTGCTCAATCACTGTACCTGTTACATGCCTGTTTCAGCTATAAAATACTGTAACTGTAATTCATATCTTATATATAATTTAATACTGTATTGTAGTTTGCACTGTCTGTATGGTACCATATAATAATTATAATTAAACAATATCACTGGCTATTATCTGTTATATGTGGGTGGCGGAGGGGGTAGGGGGGCGGGTTCAGGATAAATGTAAGCCGGTTTCCACTTATAAACCTACTCCTACTACCTCCAGTTGAATGAAACATCAACCATATCATGATCATTAAGTATATCCTTGCCGGTTTGGACTGGCCACTGGCCATACAGATGCTAAATCTGATCACCTGCATTTTTCTTACCAGTTTAAATATAACAGACTCTTACTTCAGAAGGCGGCACATAGAAAAAAATGATTTTATTCAAGTTGTATACCTTGAAATAAGTTTTATTAGATTTGTAATATATATCCATCTTGTGAGAACACTCACACTTGATTAATAATTGTATTTTAGTATTACAAGTAGTTCTTTTACTGAAGATCCTACATGAAACCCCATGTTTAAGTAAAATGTTTAACTTTCATAAATAACATTTGAATAGTAAGTTCTGCAAAGAGCTTAGATATTTAAGTATACACTAGTATAATATCACTAGAAAAGTACCATAATCATTTTGTATAAAATGAATAAAAAAATTAAAAAATAAGATTTCAAAGGCTAAGATGGCAAAATTGTGCTTGTGTAGACTTCCCGAAAAGCAAGTAATACCGGCTAACACCTATTTTTCAGTAGTTTTACTTTGAACACCTCTATATTGTGTGTAGTTTGTAATCTTTAATAATAGCTTAATAAAGAAAATACTTTTTACTCTGGTCTCAGTAGACCGGTTGTATAGTTATGTAGTCATATAGTACTTCTGACAGATCTCCTCTGGTTAGTTTCATAAATTGAATCCATTTTAGAAATCCTACAAAGGGCCTTTTTACCTGTAAGTGTGGCAGAGGCGGTTCTTGTACTTTGTCCGGTTTATTAAATGTGTTCCTCATCTCTGATAGTTTCCTTAAATGCCTAGCTTACATTAATTGGAACAAATATAGATCTTTTTAGATCCTTCTACATATCTAAATTCCAAAATAACTAAAAAGAACATGAGTATCATCATTGCTGAGCTCTATTCTGCATTCTCATAGTTATTGAGGTTTTTGAAACATGTGAGGTTACACCCCCTTTATAGATATAGAGTGTTATTTAGCTCTTTCATATTGTTGTCAGTCTTCCATCAATTTATTTGCTAATGCTACATGTGTATTCCAGAAACAATTTTTCAAAATGATCTACTACATGTATAGTATAAAAGTAAAAGGTAAAGTGTTTGTTTATTAAAGTGTTACCCCTATTTAAAGGGCCAGCCATTTCTGACTTATGAGACACCTTCTTTTTGAGCACATGTGCCTCCCAAATCCTATCCTTTTATTGCCAGGTACCAGGCAGTAGGCATACGGTAACCATTTTTTAACTAGCTGGCGGCTCACCAACTGGCCATATCAGAACGGAACCCTGGTGGGATTCAAACCTTCGACCTCTCGCTCCAAAGGTGGATGCCTAGACCACTAGACCAAGGAAGACGGTATATGTACATGTATTACCACCTCATAATATCAGCAGAGTTATGTACATGCAAACAAAATCAATCTTGGAAATATGTGTACATCTAAATGCTATAGTCTCATACAAATGTAGCCTTTATTCTGATGAAACTACTTATGTACAAAATGCCATCAGATAAATTAAATATGGAATGTACATCATTTTTCTGCCCAGTAATTAATCATCCATTGATGTTCATTGTATCTTCTTCATGATCAGTATGTCAAAAAAAAACATATAATTCCATATAAGATTATATGTTACATGTACAAACATTTAATGTGTTAATACCATATATGGCATCTTGAGACTGTATAATCTAGGCTGTGAGATGTGTCTTCTCCGGGGTTCTTATTGAATCTGCTATCCACCACTGGTTGCAGAGTTGTGTCATGCAATTGGACCATTCCATTATTCTACAGAGGGTTCAAAATAGTTTTGCAAATGATTTTTAACCTGTTTTTGGTTCATATCCTAGAAAGTTTTACAAATTTTATCCCAAAATGCGTGAGAAAAGTTATAATACATAACAGTCTGTTTAATTTTACTTTAAATTTATTACTACCCCCATAAAGTATTACCCCTACCACCTCGACAGGGATTCTGGATCAAAAAGAATTGTAGCAGTGACAAGTATATGGAACTGCGTGCCAAGAATTAAACTACATTGAAATAAAAATGAACTTTAATAACCTTCTTCACTCTAGAAAATATCACTGTTTCCTAGAGAGTTTCATTTTTCATATGTGTTTTTATATACCCCAGCTATAGAATAGGCCAACTAAAACAAAATAGAATAAATCACGATAGTCCACTGTACATAAATACCGCATTTCGCTTTAATTATCTTTCTTTCTCTTAGAATTATCCAAGATTTCTAGAGGGACAATTTTTACTTTCGGGCTACCGAAAAAAACCTAGATGTTGTTTTTTTCTGTTAAAACATTGGTCAAAATTAGGGGCCATATAATCATGACAACTATAAATACTACAAAATAACATTAAAAACCCCGTTCCAAATGCTTGATTTATTCGAAAACGCCATTTCAAGCCTTCAGTTTCTTCAATGTCAATTTACCCCACCCACTTGATTATTCTTGATTATTATATTTGAACATTTATATGCCACGGTCCTAAAAAGTGTCTTTAATGTAGAATTTATATTACGAAAAGTGTTGATGGCAATTAACTTTAATTACGCCCATTTTCTCGCACATTGTGATCAATTTCCTTCCACACTCACTCCGACCGGTCTTCAAATTTGACACATACTGTGATATGAAAACTGTGGATCTTTGACACTTATCGATGTCATTTACTATTGTTAAGGTACGAAGCTTCTAATTGATCTGTGTCTTTCGGTCTGATTAAAAGGTCTAAATTTAGATAAAATATGAAATCCCAAAGTGATCGTATAACATGTAATCCGTTTATCGTGTAGCGTGTAGCGTGCGCTTCGTACATCGTGTATATCGTGTATCGTTCTGAATCGCTCATCGTGTATTTACCGAACGTGCAACGTGCGTCTAACGTGCGTGTATCGTGCGTACATCGTGCGTGTATCGTGCACGCCGTGTGACAACTGTTACGTTCCGACTACTGTCTATAGCACTGTAAAGAATTAAGACGGCTTTGCAATCATTTCAACAATAAAAAACCCTTTTTGCATAAGGCAGTAACATAATATCAAAGAGATCTGCCTACTAGTAGGACGGTGTAAGATTTATTTTGGTTTGGTGTCGTTGAGCTTCTATGCTAAGCCACAAAAGAAACAAAATAATTACGAACGAAATTGTTTACATCACAAAATATATTTAAGTTACTATTCATGGCCTAGACAGACGTAAATAAATAAACACACGTCTAAAGTATATTGGCTTCTTCTATTTATTCTAATGAATAAACCTTGTCCAAGGGGTCTAGCTAGAGCCAATTTTAGGGAGGAGTCATTTCTCCCTGAGTTGAAAATAGTTGAGAGATTTGTCTTTAGTTTGTTTCAAAGCGAAGTAGATATAATACTACGTAATGGTTGTATGATAAATTTGGAGATTGTCCATTATTACATTGTATGAGACTTCATTTAGATACCGGATATTTTATAGACTGATTTTCATGCGTTTTTATTGCTTGAACACAACATTTACAACATACATGTAAGTGGGTTTTAATCATGCACAGTTACAGCCCAACCCAACTTTGCACAACACAAAGATTTGAAACTCATTTGTGTTGGCTAAAAATACAGCTGATACAACAAGTGAACCTATTTCCGGACAGACGCTCACTCGGATACGCCAATCTTGAAGCATTTTTCCAACACAATGACAATAATAGCTCCAAACTTTTTTTAATCATAGGGGTAAATTCACTGGTGTGACGTGATCAAAGAATGCCGCCGATACTGTCATGTCTGTTGATCTTACTGAATCACGTGCCATTAAAATGAAAGAAATATTTTAACAGTTTAAAACATGAGCACGTAGCTTTTGACAATACACTGATACTTTTGGATAATAAAACTATAAAAATGTATACATTTTGGAATAAATAATGTTTTAAGTAAGTATAAGATTGTTTTCTTTTTGTTAATGCAATATATTTGTCTCTATTAATATATTAATTGTCTGTGCCGGGGTTGTTTATTTCAATCCGACATCATGCTAGATTGTTTGTTCAGGCATTCCCATAGATATTTATCTGGGCTGTTTTAACAGCGTATATATCGTGCATATGAACATAAAATTCTACCTAAATAATCAGTCAAAAGTGTAAATCTGTTCAACTGACCGTTATGAAGTTGTCCCAAACTCAATTATTTCAATGCATGTAATTTTCCTTTACACAGCCGTTATTATCGGCTGGTGGCATGATATTTACCATGTGTATTGTTTTTTATTGCTTTTCACTGTGTGCAACTAATTGTCGCTTCAAGTGTGCGAATAATCTCCCCTTGAGCAAGATGAAAGGATGTTGTCTACGAATTTGAAAGTGTAATTTACGGAATAAATATTTACTACGCGATTTTCTCGTTTCATTCATCACAATTTAAATACAATCGTTACAATTTCTCAACAATATAAGGGACTGTATGACGTCACATAGGAAAGTGTCGCACAGTGCAAGGCGATGTGTCTCCGAGTTTAAATGCTATGCATTTTTTCAAAAGGTGCAGAATAATTATAATTCTTAGGATTACTTAAAGAAAACTACTTATTTAGGAAATCCATTAGCTTTAAACAGTGGCAGATAATTGATTTATTGTACGTGGTTTGATCGATATACTGAATGGTTTAACACGGCACATTTCCTAGGGAATTATAGAATATTTGAATATATTAATTTAACTATAGCAGATCAGATCTCAAAAACGGGTCAAGTCTATAAGACGAATGAATTAGGCTATTGATTGTGGAGTCTTTGAAATCGGGAATTTTCGAAGACAACATAATGACTCTACTTTTGTATTGATATATAAAGGTTAAAGTGGAATTATCTGCATTTTTTCCAAGTAAATTCAAGCTGAAATAGGTGTGTGTACAAAAGGGTAGAGGAAATTATAGCTTTTAACCCAATACACCAAACTATTCCCGCTACCAGTACGAAATAATAACTTACCAAATATCACTTTTCTTATTTTGACTGGGAGAGTCTTTTTAGGAAAAAAACACAACTACTTGCAGGAGTTGCTTCCCTTCCACTTCCGACATCTCTACCGACAACAACAACATAAGGACGGAACTCTTATTTTATCAGTCCGATTTCTTATTTCTAAAGCACCAACTTCAAATACGAATGCGGCATTATCATTAATTTAACCCATTTAAATGCACTGCAACCAAAAATTGCTTTCATAAAGCTGTCACCAAAATATACTATGTGCAGTAAGATGCGCATTATGCGTTAACAAATGTAACTAAAATTCAAGACCTGACCCAAATGCGGCATTGTGAAACACCGTGTCCTTTCACCACAATTAATGGGGACAAACGGTCACCGTGACTTGACATCCTAAGTCAGGGTGATCCGATGTGTTCTTTGGGTGACTTGATTGTTTCCGGACGGAGTAAACACCGTTATCTTACCGTTAAAATGCGCAACTTTCTCTTTGTCCAAAAATAACCGATTACTTTTTTATGGCGCGGGCGTGAGCCAATAATAAATCCACGAGAAGCATGCAATGTTAATTTCCATTTGGACTCAAAATGGATGCGATGTTTTTCTAAGTATTTCTAGGTACATGAATGTAAGCAATCGTAAAAATACATAGTGTCGTGCTTGTCATATTTTTTATCATCTGTTTTTTCAATGCGACATAGTTTTCTACTTTATATTCCATACATTCAATATTGCTCCTCGTTCGTCGTCATTAGCAGCAACACAATCATCTTCAAGTACAATGTAATTCTTCCATTCACAATATTTTCCGAATGGAAAGAGTGTAAAATAACATTTGTCGTACACATTGTACAGAAGAAAAGATACATGGAAACAATTATATACCATGAGTTCAACAGTCCTTTGATATCGCATGAAGTACATGTATACATTTACGTATAGACTAGATTGACAATGACTTAATTCTTTCCATTGTCGTTTCAGAAATGATTACCGAAGGAAAACTCTTTGTCTGGTACCATCTTGATTTGCGTCGCACGTTAACTCTGCTCGAAATCGTCATAAAATTAACCAATCAAAATTACAAGGTCAGTATAGAAATGATTGTATAGATCTCATTCGCTACTATTGTCGGAAAATTCCATTTCAACGTTTCAGGTAAGTATTATTATAATTAATACGTACAAAGATATATTGGATAACAAAAACAGTGCATGTTCAAAACGCCGCCATGGCTTAGAGGATAAGGTGCGTGAGTTTAACGGAACAGGTTATTTTTTTCAGCAGAATTCAGTAACATTCATGTATTATTATCTGAATTTATCATGAAGTAATTAACAAATTAAAAAGAACATCGCATTTGCAAACAATTATCATGTTCGTACCTTTACAAGTAAGATTAGAACTTTATAACTAACAAACGTTTGGAATACACATTAAGTCAGTCGCCGTGGTTAGGCTTAATATAAGACAATAGATAATTATACGAATAAATATATATAGATAGATCTATGAGAGAGAGAGAGAGAGAGAGAGAGAGAGAGAGACAGAGAGACAGAGAGAGACAGAGACAGAGACAGAGAGAGAGAGAGAGAGAGAGAGAGAGACAGACAGACAGACAGACAGAGACAGAGACAGAGACAGAGACAAAGACAGAGACAGAGACAGAGACCATATCTATAGAAATATTATTCATTAATATATTACAGACATGGGTCGACAAAAGCAAGTATATTTACTGTTTCTATGACGATGCAATGTGGAGCTTTCTGCACCTTAAAGCAACTGGATGTGGAGCCGAATTTTCTGTTTTACCGTCATCGTTGTTGGATTTGATTTTTATGTTGTAAGATTTGTTTATCATTGATGAATTTAAACCATTTAACCTTAGTAGACATTGTCTTAATCGTCATGATTTTTAAAAAATTTTGTCAGTTATTTTAACCGCAAATTAAACACTCGCAAATTTTTATGAATTCGGATAATATAACTCCAAATATTAAAGATTTTGAGAGACATGACATTACAGCGACGGATATCGTAATAGAATATTACCACAGTCTTTCTTTGTGTTCCTCTTTTTCGTAATAATACTTTCTCAAAAATATATGGACGTAGAGTTCCCCATTTCGTCCAGTTTATTTTTATTGTGTTTTTATTCTGTTGCCGAATTTTTGTGTAGTTTTGTCGGATTGTTATGTAGCAATCCTGGTGTTGTATTTCTATCTAGGAATAGTGTTGTCCAAATTTGATACATGTATATATCTACTCGATATTGTTCTCATGAAAGAAATGAAAACAGATAATATAAATCCTTAATTTGTTTATAAAGGAAACAAAAGACAGCAAATTAGTATAATTGTACATTAGATCTATAAATAATGCACATTGTTACCTTCGTACATAAAAAGCCAAACGTTCATACAGATTCGACAATGTATGTTCTGTCCAAATTATGCTATATATCTGCCTATTCATCGAACATATGAATTGTATACATATATTATGTACGAATACAATGAAATCTCAGAATGGCAACAAATATTTGAAACATGTCCGTTTCTACAGTATACTTCTCCGTATAAAAGGTTTGAGTCTTTTAAACGTGTCAGTCTTCTAGAAGCGAAGCTTGTAAAACTATCAAAACTTATGTAGAGCCCTAAAACAGGGAGTGGGCGTATAAGTAGCGCAAACTTGGCTTAAGTTGTAAACATGATAGCATCTTAAGAAACAGATAAGGCGAGTAAAATTATCATATAGATTGTATTGTACAAGAATATTTGTAACATCGGGGATGAATCCATAGTTTTCAAGAGAAGTCGGAGCTTGAATACTTTCATAGCTCTTAAATAGTCTGCATAAACAATCTAGAAAACAACATGAGTTTCTGATTGTCAGTTGTGTAACCGACAAGCCTAGTAACCATATCGGAACATAACATGTACAATAAAAGCCTTGGCTCGATTTGTTTCCATGTATTGCGTGTGCCTTTTTGTTTCCCTTTACCATGTTACCAGCTGGAAAAGTCAGAGATAAATGTCGTTTAGTTGGTTTATTGCATTACACCATAAGTAATGAATTTAAAAGTAAAACTATATAAAAGCAAATAAGCGAAAAATGCACATACGAGCACATTTATAGTACGAGCAATGTATATAAAGAGATTGTCAATAAGCTTAAATTGACCATTTTAAAACATGCGTAGTCAATATTTTACATGAAATGAAACCTAATTGCTTTCTGCTTTTAGTTTTATAATCCACCTTAATATCTAAATAGTTCAGGTTTTGAGACCTGTTTCCATTGCTGAACTAATTATTTTCTATTAACAGCTAGCAATGTATGTCAGAACAATACATACTCATGGCATCAAATTTCTTTATATCTCTGTAAAACATTCTGTAGTGAAATGCTTCTGCAACCTACTTGTATACAAAAATGAATGCATAAACACGTGCAAACTATTCCCAATCGTGCAAGTTATGATTACGTCATAAACAAGCATATTATGTCGTAAACAACTCGTGACAAATAATACAACACTTATTATAAACTCAATTACGACATGTAAAATATTGATCTATATAAATTAAAACTAAAAGAAACAATAAAATATTATTCTCTTCGAAGAAGCAGTCTAGATGCAATCGACTCGTTACGTGCTCAGCTACATCGTTTCATATTATTTTTCATCAAGCACAATAAAGAGAAGACTGTTTCCACGTGTGTGTATGCGTCAACGGAGAATAGTATACATGTAGTTTTACCTGTATTGATGCGGAGTTACTTTTCTTACAAAAGTCAAATAGATAATCGCACGTTGAAATTTAATTGTACAGAAAGGTGATAGAAAATATTAAAATACAAATTTTGGTTCCAAAATGTGTTTAAGGTAGTTCCACACCTTACGGCTGAATATTTTAACCTCCTTAGAAAACGGTCATATTTTGCATATGCAGTCTACGATGTATGTACTTTAATGTGATGCTATTTGATAAGAACACGCTTACGCGACGTTGACGTCATGACGTCGTCAAGCAGTCTACCCAATTAATGTGGGCGCTTATATACAAACGTTCGTACCTGTGGTATTTATGAACAGATTTTGAAGATTCAAGTTTCATTTTTTATGTTACAAGTATACACAAATTTTGGTTGCATGTTTATTACATAATGAGTGCATTTATAGTCAGTATGCCGACTATTGCCACAATTTTGACGTAAATAACGTCGTATTTTGGAAGGTACTCTTGATATATTTTGCCGTTTTGCGAAGAATTTTGTCCGGTGACCCCACCTGAATTTTTGATATATTGCCACCACATAGTAGTTTATTCAAATTATCAAATAAAACCGATAGGTAATCGAAGTCAATTTTTTGCAAAAGGTTGTAGAAGAGAAAATATTATTATACAAATGTACTTTGTTATATATGACGTACAATAAAGATGAGATACGATCAATGTTCACAGTGCAAAACAATCAAATTGTTGTCACAGTTTTTCTTGTAAAAAGGCCCAAAAGTATTATGCACGATGTTAAGTGAATTCACATACCGTTCCGGAAGTTAATTTATTTAAACATGATGGCTTTCCGAAAGAGAGGCCGTTCCGTATAATCTTTAAAGAGTGAGTCCAAACTAGTGCCTGTCCAAAGTGAAGTCGATGCTTCCGGTGATTGTAAAAATAATCAATCTTCCTGGAGGAACGCGCGTCGAATAATAGAGCTTGGGTATTTCGTGGATCAGAATATGCGAGAACTGTAATTCGTCGGTACATTTGGCAGACCAAAAATGGGCTAGCATCCTTTGATGTCAAGTGCCGGCAATACAGTTTCACAACACCAGTCACAAGCGGCAAGCGGCATAAAGTAACCCAGACGGTAGTTGTCACTGCTTCGATATCAATACAAAAATGGCAGCAGGTAAACACACATTTTTTCACCTGTTTATTTAAAAGCATGTTTTCCAGATATATACTTTGAAATTTAGACTTCAGAATATCTTTTTAGAATTCACAGTTAAAGGGTAGCGCATTTTATCAATTTTCCTTCTTTTTATGCAAAGCGGTAAAAAGCGATTTCAAGCTATTCGTTCTTTCTCCATAACACATACATGTGAAACAAAAGTATTGCTAGTATATGACATAACATGTACTACGACGACCACATCCTCAGGCATGCCTATGTCTTAAGTTTAAACTACATGTTATACAAATGAAGATAACATAATTTGGGTTGAAACTAACCGACTCCGTTTTACATATGTATAACCGTTATCATTTGTGCGCAGTAGATAAGTTCACTGAGCTGCGTGGTCGTTTGGGTGAGATAACTTACTTGTAATAACTAAACCTCCCGCTGGTTAATTTTATCCCTGAGTTCGAGCCCCACTATTGCCATTTTGTCCATGGAAAATGCCGCAAATAGTGATATTAGCCATCTCTGTAGCTTCGGTACTATTTGGACTATTATGAAAAGATATTTTCAGCCATGCTGAACGCTGGTGTTGGTGAAACCCAGATTTCAAACATTTTGACGGAGCTCAACATATCTCAGCCTAGTGCAGCGCGAACGTGAAATTGGATCTACAATTGAGAAAGTTGCTCAATAGTCTTGTTCTGATGTTCTAACGGAGGAAAAGGCTGTCTTTATGAAGTAAGCATACTAATTCGCGTTGATGTCAATACTATAAAGGAAATGATCAAGGCATTGGCAGTCATTTATAACCTGTTACGCCCCGATAGGCGGATACTTTTTGTATTTTAGGATATATTAACGCCAGTGTCAACCGTATTCCGGTCATTTCTATAGACTGGCAGTTTATCTAACCCTTGTTCATTGGAAGAACGAGAACTCGATCTCTATCCTCCGTAAGAAACTGCCAACTTTCACATATCAAAAGACATGGTATGAGCAGGACTCAAACCCACGACCCTCAATCTATGAGAGGTAACAGTGATTTAAAGTCAGCGGCTCTAACCACTTGATCACGGAGGAACACGAGAAATGACTTAGAATATAATCTTATTGTTTCGTGTTGCCTCCACGTTTACATTATAATCAGCAGCGCTAGTTGATAAGTCTGACACCCGTAAAGGGTCTCCCCATGCATGTTAGTTAATGACATACATATTTTAAAACGGTGAATATCACATCATAGCCAATGCCTTACAAGTCCATAATTGTATATTATTTCATGCTAACTAATGAAATACTCCATCATGTATCAGTTGAATAAAAAGTGATGATTTAGATATCATATTAGTCACAGTGATAGTGATACAGGTCTGCCATAACTTCTTTTGGTGATGAATATAAATGATTCAGGTTTTGTGATAATAGCGTCGCGCTCATGATATTAATATTAAATTGTATCACTTATATAAAAGGAGAATTTGAATTAGTGTTTCTCAATACAACAGTTACACCTATTAGTCATTATAGAAGTGGCATGAACTTCGTTTTGTATTTTTATATATTTCTGTTCAATACACTAAACACTTGCATACAGACAGAGCAAGTGGGGGCAGTGTCTTGCCTAAGGAAAGAAACGTCGTATCACTGGTGGGGATCGAACCCGGGACCCTCTGATCCTGAGTATACGATCAATATAATATCTGTGTCTATTAACTATATGTATGCATAAAGTATTGGCATTGTCACGCATTTTGGGGATTTTTACATGATATTTGAACAAAAATGAAACGATGTATAGAATTTGGGGTTGCAAATAAATCTTGCAGGATTTGCAAATCAACTAAAACAAGTCTCTAACACGAAGTCATGACTGTAGAAAAATGTAAATGAAGGATGTATGTACATGTGCAAGGTAATTTATAAAAAAAATTATTGTAAACTAACGAGGTTGTAAACAGACTATCTCAACTAAGTCTTACAGAATATGTATTAACCAATTCGTTCCTAGTGTCTACTAAAAACATATACAATGTAGTTTCAAGCAGCTACGTCCCGAAGCAGACGACACTTTGGTTGTCGTCTGGTCAGAATTTAGTTCGTCAGTCTGTTGGATCACCATTACGAATAATGCCTTTGTTTAGATAAACAGAAAGGCATAAATTGGAAATCAAAATATCCCATTTTAAAAATACATGTATATGTATAAACGGATTAATTGCTGTTGACGCAACACTCATGATCAGTAAACTTACTAACCGTAAAATATTATTTCTTTCAATTATCTATTTTTCAGGTAAATGAACAGCATAATGTGAGCCCAGGAAAGTATACGCTCGATATATTTATAGGGTTGGGTGGAAAGAGTGAACGCCGGCGGACAAAACAAGAAACTGGACAATTCAAGAAACGACGCCTTCAGTTGAAGGGAAAAAACGGCAAGGCCAGGAATTTCGCGAGAACCTTGTGTTTAAGGCGTTGCCTCCGGAACGGGAAGTCCTGTGTTCGAATCGCATCCGGTGTGCCCTTGAGTAATGACACTTATGTCACACGTGCCTCAGCCCGTCCAGCTGCAAATGGGTACCTACGATGACATTTTTTAAATGCCTAGATTTTTAAAGTACATTCCATGTGGCTAATGTTTCCTCTCATGATCAGCGATAACATATTAACATAAGATCAGTGTTGCTTTAATATAAAACTTATATTATTAAATAGATTTATGACTTTAAAAATGTTTTTTTGTTTGTCTAGACAGCGTCCGGTTAAAAAGAAATAAACCATTGCCTGATATTGCAGTTGAAATAACGACGTTAACGTTACATATTGACGCACAAAAATAACGCATAACCGTAACTAAATTTCAAAATTAAAAAAAATCTGCTTAGATGACCTATTGATTTTTTTTGATATGTTGAACCATCTACACTATGGTGGTAATATATTTGAAAAATAAGATTGGGTCACCGGACAAACTTTTTCGTAAAACGGCAAAACGTGTTCAGAGGTAGCTGATAAATACTACGTTATTTACGTCAAAATTGGCGCAATATCATTCGAATTACCAATAAATATATTCAATATTTCAATAATATGCAATAAAAAGTTAGGCTTAAATGTTTCTGGAGAAATAATAATTTAATCTTCAAAATACGTTCATAAATACCAGAGAAACGAACGTTTGTATGAAAGCGCCTAAAGAAAATGGGTAGACTGCTTGACGACGTCATGACGTCAACGTCTCGTGAGCGTGTTCCTATCAAATAGCAACACATTAAAGTACATACATCGTAGACTGCCTATGCAAAATATGACCGTTTTCTGAGGAGGTTGAAAAATTCAGACGTAAGGTGTGGACCTACCTTAAACGAAGATATTTGAATATGAAAACACTCGTGATCGCAGTGAACTGCATATAAATATCTCCTACGCACATTCTCGTGCAAAAATCGATCTCTTGTCTCAACATTTATCGATGTTGGTGAAAAAATTGACAAAATGGTCGACAACTTTCTGTTTCTATCCGTCAAAGCTCCGACTTGACCAGATTCAACCTTCTTTAACTTCGAATAAGTTCGAAACATTGCGGGTCGAAACTACCAACCGAGTGACGGCTGCATAAAACCATTGACTAACATGCTATTCATATGATTTCATATCATTGAAAGGAAGACTTATCGAAATAGGAATCCGTTTGACTATCATCTTATTAAAAAATTACGAACTCACACCTGTAAAAGGAATGTACTTAAAACTTAAAACTTATGTGTTGCTTTTTGTTTTGTTGACATGAATTTTTATATCCGCGTTCACAAATAAAATGGTGATTTTAATCGGAAAAAACGTTCCCTGAATCGATGTTTATGACGAACAAACTTTTAATTTCTTGTCTTATTGTTATTAGTGCAATTGTTTTAGGAGGACACATGCTCGTTTTATTACACTTGTCTTTGCGGAAACATTGGCTTTACCGACGATTGAATCGAAACAATCAATTCAAATTTTCACTTCGGATTTCCGTAAGTTAAACATTCATTTTTTGTTTCATAAATTTTGACGACGTAATATTTTGACAAATATATGTAATCGATTGAAACAATTGTGTTGATGATACTGTTTCTAGACCTAAGCTTGGGCAGTTTCATCAGCAGTTTAATAAGACAGTGATAGCAAAATTTCAATGGAACAAAGAATCTTACAGTTTTCTTAAACAGCTGAAAAATGCACTGAGGATCTTGGTATGGGAGATGGAAGTATTCAAAATCTTCAAATAACAGCTTCCTCGGCTCTTCCAACACACTTACCGTCTGATGCAAGGCCATTAAGTACTGGTTGGTGTGCAGACGTTACGGACACGAAACCTTGGATAATGGTTTGTTTTATTGGTTAACCGTCAAATAGATCATTCTAGCTTAAACTGAAACGTAAACGTAAACAGAAACTTACTTCGTAATTGCACAAAACACTATGAATAAAAATGCAAAATAAAAAGACACAGGGGATTGAGATTTGCACACATGAATTGTACGCGTTTCTGGTTAAACAAACGCCTGTCTAGATTACCTGTGGAAGTAAATGTATAGAATACGGTCATGTAGATATTACCGACATATTCTACAAGAAAGAGTGCTCTACCTTTGATCTGTGTCTCTCTTTCTTACGCCGATGGTGATGAATTTTTCAAAAGTGAGACACATGCATATGACAATCGAAGCTAGCCTCGTTCGGTTGAACTGTCATTAAAACGGCCTGACTCCGCTTTACATACAATACCATCTTTTTTAAAAACAATTTGTTTACGTATGCTGTCGAGGGGTGTACACTAGACATCGTAGCCAAATTGGCAAAGTCCATATAGAGAACAACAGGAGCTATGTTTACCAGGCGATAGTTAGGACTTTTATTTCTTATCAACAGAGTGGTGAGGAAATGTGCTAGAAATATGCTAGGCGTATTTCGCTGATAATTTAATTGTAAAAGCTGTTACATATATAGGAGAAAACAAGATGCCCACGTGCAACATGTCGAGCCGCCAGCTGTCATAAGGGCTTACTCCTTACCAAGTAGAGATAAGTCAAAATACACCTAAATATTGGATGTAACATGTTGTACCTCTTGAAAAGTGGTTTCAATTTTTCTCTACGGCCAGAAATAAAAAATATTACAATATAAGCTATTTATAGTAACAACAAAGGGAAGCAATTCTAAAACAAGGGTAGTCGGGAAACAGCCCCCAAATCACCCCAAAACCCCCCCCCCCAAAAAAAAAAACCCCCCCCCCCAAAGAAATGAGGGGCCCCCCCCCCCCCCCCCCCCGGGGCCCCCCCCCCCGGGGGGCGCCCCCCCCCCCCCCCCCCCCCCCCCCCCCCCCCCCCGGGGGGGGCCCCCCCCCCCCCCCCCCCCCCCCCCCCCCCCCCCGAAGGGGGGGGGGGGGGCCGGGGGGGGGGGGGGCCGGCCCCCCCCCCCCCCCCCGGGGGGGGGGCCTTGCAGGTCATGGCTTTGGGAACATGTGCGCCAAGCATGCACGCACGCACATACACCGAACCGCCATTTGGACAACTATATCAAGCTTTCGTAAGCGGCTCGATAAAAATGTGAGGGACGCTTAAAAAGCAATCGATGGCGAGTCCTGGTATAACAACAGTACTGACCAAGGCTAGTTTGTTTACATGTACCCTATTAAATGTATTGGTAGTGAACATAAAGAAAGAAGCGCTATGAAAATGAGACATCGTCTGCAAAACCGAAATACGAAAAATGAAAAACATTATACTGCAATTATTCATATAAAACAAAAGCAAAAGATTACTGGCTCGTTACACCCATACAGAATTCATAGAACGTGTGCAGATATATATAACGTATTCATATACATCGAAGCCACTACTTTCAAATTTCATTATACTTTCAATTTGACTGTAGGACGTGTCGTGCTCCTGTGGTTTTATGCAAGCATTATATATCATAGATTGTTACTGTATAGTGGAATAAGAAAACCAAATTTATACTGTATGATTGTAAATAATCGAAATGTTAAAAGCAAATGTGTGAACATGTAAAGTCTATGAGATTTTTCGAATTAAGATCAACTTGCAAGTGCATATCCTCAGTTCCGCAACAACAAGCCGGGGTTTTAGAAAGCGTAAATAAATTATAGACTATAATTATGCTGCGTTTTGTAGACAAATCATATCAATTGGCTATGATCAATCATATAGCAAATTGTATTAAAAGCATGTAAACGGATTATAGTTGTAGAGGGTAACGGGTTCAGCTGCATACTAGTATAAATTACGAGTGCACATGTATTTTCTTAAAAGCATACTGATGATGAACAGTTTTTGTTTTATTGATGACTCAGTTTGTTATCAGTAATTCATGTATAAGAAATTAAATAATGATAAGTTAATCACATTAATCCATGGTTGAGTGGTAATAGTCGCTGACTGGAAATCAATGTAACCTCTGGCAGGTCGAGAGTCATAGGTTAATGCCCTGCTACCGATAATGTCTATTTATGGGAGAAGTTTGCAGTGTTTTTAACACTGGCTCTTCCTATGAACGATAGTTATGTAAACTGGTAAAAAATACCAACAAACGGTTAGAACGGGCATTAAACTGATACAACAACAACAACTACTGCCTATACCTGTGTTGTTTGAGTAATTACCCGATCTATTTCCGAAGTATGTTTTACATTTACGGATTACGTTTAAGTTAGGAAGGTCTAATATTGACTTTAATCCTTATTGTATGATATGCAAGATTATACCTTATTTACTCTGCTGTCGGCATAATTCCTCTTGAAGTAATAATACTATTTTCACCACTTAATGCATTTCCAGTTGATAGCACATAATACTCTTTGCAAAACATGATTTTCAACAGTCAGCGACAAATATTAGTTGTTTTACGATAACTATACAGTTGAATATTTTCTCGTGGATATATTAAATCTAAACAACATTGTAATGAGATCGAAATATCTACAGTGAATATCATTGAGAAAATAGTTTTCCTTTACTATTTTGTTTATGCTAATTTTAAAAGTAATACATTTGTATAACACTTGACATGAGACAAATAAGAATCTAGAACAAACGTTATTTTATTAGAGTATTACATATGAATGTGCAATGGAATAATATAAATGATTTAATTACAAGTCATATGATATTTTATTACTTATTGAAGCGTTGTTCTCGTTTGTTTTAAGGTTTTTTCTTTCGGATGTTTCTTGATATTTTTTTTACTAATATCGCACGACAGAAAATTCTACTGGTAGTGCAAATTTAACTGGTGTAGTTAAAAAGAAGGTACTTGAATAAAAGAAATTTTTGAGAAACGAGTTTGTGGCTAGAAGGTTATTTTGATAATAATTGTATAATTATAACACTAACACTTCTACTATGGTTACTACTATTACTATTATTATTATTATTATTATTATTATTATTTTATTATTTTATTATTATTATCATGTAACAAAGCCTCACTCGATGTCTAATGTTGTACTTAAGTATTAACTTTTATAGGTTGATCTAGTGGCAGTTACAGTGGTTGAAGGTATAAGTATCTGGTACATGGACAGAAGTCAAAATAAAACGTCAGAAAGTGAAAAACTAATGCCCTCTTTCTATCTTTACTATGGCAAAGATATTGAAAAACTGTCTGAGGTTAAAGATACGGTAATGTGCAATTTATATCCTTCTTTTATAAATAAACGATTAATAAAACGTTTGTTTGCAATTTTAATAGGTACGGTCTTTATTTTATGTCTTTTATTTTATGTCTTTGTTTGCAAACACTTTAAGGTTAACCATTATTTTGTATCTTCCAGTAACATGTATTAAGTGCATCTCTTAGAGATGCAATTTATATTCCGTTAGTCAAACTATTTATTGCATTATTCCGAAAAAAGCGCAATAGCTCATATTATGAATGATAATAATACAACACCATATTTACGTATACAGGGTTCATTTTAGAGGTACATATGTATCCGATTGTCTGCCGATGCTCTGTTATTTAGGACACAGTAGTTGTTTACCAGATATTTTGAAGAAATAATTTCGGTATTAGAATGACGATGTCGTTGTCGGACATCCGTGTGGGCGGGAGGCCAGGCGAAACCCTTCGTTTCCGGATGATAACTTAGGATTGCATTGACATATATAAATTGGTATACATAAACCTTGCATGGAGACCTACATTGGGATTGCATCTGGGCCCCTTGGGTCAAGTCAAGGTCACTGTTGCTAAAAATAGACAAACGGTTTCCGGCCAATAACTTCCTTTAGGATAGTGCTTCGGTATTTAAATTGGTATATAGGTTGCTGTTGTGGAGACCTACCTTATAATTGCATTTCGGGCTCCTAGGGTCAATGTAAGTGTGGCTGAAATTATAACACAAGTTATCATACAATATTTACAATTTTTATAGTGCTAAGATAATGCACATTAGGGGTCTAGGTTGCTCATAGCAACCTATATTGAGATATCTTTTAGTTCCCTCGGGACAAAGGTAAAGGTAATGGTCAATGTGGCTAAAGTTGAAACATGTTTTTCAGTAAATAACTTAAGTTTGGATAGTGTTGTCATGGTAATAAAAACTGGTTTGTAAGTTGCAAGAACCCTCTGATTGTAAGCAATAAACACTCAGTCCTTAACTATCAGTTGATTTACATATAATGGTGTGCTTCCTGAAAAATTATTAAGCCACCACTCACACAGCTTAGTTATAACCTGCGAGATAATTGGTTTCCTCGGAAAACCGAAAAAATATTAATATCGGAATATTTTTTGTGTGCAAAAACTGGATTGTAAAATGCCTTTAATGTTACATTGTATATACACTATCTTGAATTGATTGTAAAGTAGTTTTAATGCCCAAATGAATTTGAACTATGTTTAAATTAAATATACCCTTATATTTAAAGACGGCTTTCTGGGTGCTGTGGGGTTCGTTTTGGGGAGGCGCGTTTTGGTACTGGCCCCGTTGTGTTGGTTTTAGGGCATAAGTGCTGAACATAATAATTTCTTTGAATTTTTATTTCATATACTACTTTCTATTGTTTATGCACATTGCATATGAAATCAATATAAATTTTAACAATGTATACATAGTAAAATATTTGAAAATTTATAGCAAGTAATCATTCATTGGTTTCTGTCCAAGTTGGCGATCGTCTGCAACGTGGGTTTAGTGTATGTAAAGTCTGTAACTGTTTTATTTGGTAGTATATCTTAAAAAAACAATCTTAAGATAAAGCAAAAAAATATGATGTTGATCATACGATAAAAAGTCTTAAGGGTTTTGAAACTATTACGGGTTCACTAATCAACGAATCATGGTTTTTTAACAATATAATTATCTGCTCTCTAACGCAATTATGAAAAGTGAGACATCACTACAAAGGTTTTATTGTATAATGACTCTTTTTCTTGCCTCTACTTAAAGGTCTTTGCGGTTTGAAATGTAGTAGCTTCAAATAAATAAACTGGCTTTATACACTGTAGAAACAAAATACAGAATAAAGTCGATATTTGAATGATATAATTTCGGTACATACTTGCGAAAACAATTATCAAGCAGCAAAACAACTCTTCACATGACTCGAGAGCTCAATTAGTAATACTAGACGTCGGGCACTGGCTGGTACATTGTACGTAAGACTATGTCACGTTACATGTATCTTAACCACAGAGACAAACTCCCTAATATTGTAATACTGTTGGTACCAAATACACATGATCACTTAACATTAGCTTGCAGAGCGTATAAAACTTTTCGGTTTACAACTTAGATCAGGTTTCGATCTAATGGACCCAGGGCTTTAAAAATACGTGTGTTTTTTATGTGACAAACCAAATAAGCCATTGCATTGTTTCCTGCTCTTATCTATGCTGCCTGACCACAGAATGATAAAAACATTATTATATATTGTGTATATCTAAAGAATATGTTTATATCATTTTTTTTACAGAATTTCGAAATTGGAAGCTCACAACCGTCACAGGATGTACACACTATCATGTTTCTTAATTCGATAGAAGCTCGGTATGTGAAAATAGAAATAAAATGGAGTTATGAAAACGGCAGTAGATTTAAATGCTTGAGATTTGAACTACTCGGCTGTAAGCTATCAGGTATATGTTTATCAACCTATGAGCATATTATATTTATCTTACTTTTCGAGTTATTACGTACACGCTATGAGAGTAAGCCCCCTAATACTTTTTGACGTCTGATATATCAAGACAACATTGCTTTTATGACACTGCTTAACAACACTTTTAAGCTCCGCCGACATTTTGTGAACATTGTCAAAATGTATTACAGTTATCTTTAATCGAGTTTCAACTTATGTTATTAATGGATTGTTATGCTTTAAGTTTGGATCAGCTAATTGTTAACAATGTTTTACCAACATTAACTTGTCTGTAAGTCTTTCATATACATTGTGGCTAGATTTGATTAAACTTGGTATAACCTCTTAGACAATTTTACACACCAACTATCTCGGTCCTAGACCTTAGTGTTTTTTGAAAAGAAAACTTCTAAACGTTTTCCTATATACATTTTGTAAGTCATGTGGCCTTTCCTCGGGTGAGGTGAATATTCATACAAAGGACACTATTTAACTTAACTCGGTAGACGTTTACAAGACAATGTTACAATCAAATATTTAAGCTCACGACCTTGTGGAGGAGAATATTTTTAAAGATTTTTCTATATTAGTCCGGGCGGAACCAATATTAACCCCAGGAGCTTTGAAAAAACTTGATAGAGGTTTACCAAGCAGTGCTACATACTGAATGTCTAAGCTTTAGGCCTTGTGTTTTCAGAGAAAAAGATATTTAGATTTTTCGTATAAAAACCAAATGTCAAATCAACTGGCCGGCAGGGCGTGTCAATTTTAACCCGATGGTCATGATGTAAACAATCTTGTTGGAGATCTATTACATAGTTGATACACTGTAGTGTAGCAGACGATGAAGTTTCAGTGAAATCAAGTCAGTGGTTCCTAAGAAAAAGTCCGGACAGAAATGTCGGACGGACACACAGACGCACAGACAGACGGACTGTGACCATTCCCATATCAGTCCGATATCATCCCGGGATAAAAAGTCAGTTGGATAACTACTAGAATACACAATTACATTCTAGATAATAGTTTTCATCAGATTTGGACCTTCTTCTTTAATCAAATTTCAACTGATGTCACATGACAATCACAACATGAATACATGCACACTTATAACAAATATCACCTTATTGTAATACATTACCAGCCTGGGAATACAAAAAATAAAATCTAAACGATAAAATCGATATAGGTGCAAGCCTTGTTTACATACATTTACAGTTTTTTCATATATAAAGGATGACGTTAATAGTTATAGCAAACATTAGACAAACGACATTCCGAATACAACAAGACAGGTACATGTAAGAAATGAATATTTTTAATGTATGCACTGACTCAATTAGAATGAGAAGCTAAAACTAAGTTCATGTACAATGTAGTAGATGCAGAGATTCAACGACAACGATAAAAATCAGCAATACTTAAGATAGAGATAGATCTAGTTTTTTTATGGAATATCATAATTTTTATTCATTAAATCACAAGAATATGAGATATAGAGTAACAATCTCTGTCCCAATGATGTATCCGACACATATTATGCACACTGATACTATGGATTCAACCGTGCTGGTGCTTATAAGTTATATGTATTCACTGACATGACAGACACTCTTTTACGATTCATATTCTAAAACGTATAAGCTTTCAACCTCAGTCAAATTATGTTTGACGATTCAATCATTGTTACCTAAACTTCAATTTCATTTGCAGGTTCATACAAATGCTTTTAATCGTTTAAACTAAGCACTAAATTAATAAATAATTTTACATGTCTCGCAATTACGAGGCAAAGTCAATCTCAGTTTTAGCTGAAAACCAAACTATGAAAAAAAAATGTGTTTTTTTCTATGCCTGTATAACTCAGAAGATGTCTTCCTTTATTTTCTAAGCCGTCTTGAATTTGTTTATGATATACACCTTTTAAGTAATTGTTAATTTTCTTTTACAATATTTCATTATATTTGGTTATAAAATCTTTACATCTAGCATTTGCTATTTAATTTTTAAAATCTGTCGTAGTGAATCATCACTACTTATGTTTGCCTGTTTAATAATTGTATTATTGCAGGCTTTGTGCCATGCTTACGACACTGTACAATCACTGAACATCTTCTCTCTCCAAAAGTACTAACTCTGCATACAACATGTACCTAAAAATAATATTTTGTAATGTTGTTTTGCCTGGTAAAAATTTAAACATTCCCGTTCACTTATCTTAAATATTCTGTGTGTAAACTTTACTAATGTTGTTCAAGTATATATTATACAATAAACCCTTTTGTATAAATGTCTATACGTTTGTATGACACTACGTATGTTCATTATACGTATCATAAACAGAAAACATAGGAATAACTCCATAAACAAGATTTTATTCCCACAGTGACCTCACTTTTATTCATCATACTATGATAGTTTTCCTTATCCTACTTATTTACTATTATATTTAATATAAATGCTTGAACATATGATGTTGTTTGTTCTTTTTTCCACTTTATAGACCTTCAGAAGTTACTGTTTATACTCAACGCAACCAAAGTGACATATACTGTAGCCTGAAATTTTAATCTACCTTAACTTACATAACTTAATATCGTATACATTCCATAAATAGACTAAACCGACTGGCCGAAAGTGATCACATGCCGTGTCCGCCAACGTATGTGCAGACCTACATGCTATTCTCAAAGTCAACCAATACTTTTATGTATGTCAATATATTGTCGTTATCAATTAACATGAGGTATAATATATACTTTGATAAGGTATACGACACTTATTCCTCGGTCAATGTCGCTTTTTCACAGGTCCACAAACAATATATTGACCTCAGGATTAGTCTATAATTTACATTATACTTTTCTATCAGGTATACCGACCTTTAATTGCTTGACTGAATCAGATATGTTCGAGTCTGAAGCAGCAATGGAATCTGATAGAGGTGTTTCTATAGCAACTGACAACAAAACAGACAAGAGCTGTACAAACATGTGTCTAAGGAACGACGACTGCAGTATAGCCAGGTTTAAAGATGAACATTGCACCAATTATATGTCAAGTCGTTATGGTATGTGGACACTAAGTGAGAAAAATAGTTACATGTGGTCTGTCAAACTGTGTGCCAACGGTAAGTGTTTTTGAAGACTACTTAGATAATGATTTAGCATTTACGATTGATTTTACATTTAAATTATCTAGTCACCAGCCTACCATTTAATCCATTGTCAAATTCAAACGGAATTCTATTTTGTGTTTTTTGTTTACTTCTTTGTGCTTAGATTAATTGTGGTTATTTTTCATGTAAACAATTTTCGGGTAGGGTTCACTCATTTCCATTTATTTTACCATTAAGTTGTTTGTCTACATGTTCATCTACAGTAATGTATTAAATAAAAAGTCAAGGACAAAGAACAAAACAAAAATTATCATAGGATACTCTTTATCATGCCCTATTCTAAGAAGCGGGGTATATTGCTTTGGGCATGTCGGTCGGTCTGTCGGGCAGGCGGTCGAGCGGTCGGTCGGTCGGATCGTCCGTCGGTCCGTCGGTCGGTCGGTCGGTTGGTCGGTAGAGCAACAGTTTCCGGACGATAACTTAGGAACACTTTGGCCTACGATTCTCGAACTTGATATGCAGGTTGGTCATCAGCAGTAAATGGTCCCTATCAATATTTAGGTCAGCAGGTCAAAGGTCAAGGTCATAGTGACTTGGAATTTTAAAACGGTTTCGAGACGATAACGCAAGTACGCCTGGGTTTAAAATCTTGAAACTTAATGTGGAGGCTGGTCATGACCAGCAAATGACCCCGAATGATTTTAAGGTCAGTAGATTAAAGGTCAAGGTCACAGTGACGGGGAATAATAAATTGGTTTCAGGGTGATAATTTGTTCTTTTTATAATATTTGTTTAAATTCTACATTTTGCTTCAGGAGCCGTTTTCACGAATTGCAAAGTGACTTTTACTTTAAAATTGTTCCTTTCATAGTTCGACTTTTGCATCAAGTGGATTATACAAATGTACGTGTTGAACAAACATCGTTTGTGTCTCTTAATGTGTTAGGCGGATTAACACAGAAAACAAAGTTAGACCAAACAACCAGGCAAATGAATAAACAATGCTTTATGTTCTTTTATTTAGAGCCCATTGAATTATTTCAATCTTTAACATCCGCCGAGGGATCAATTATGACAAATGTCGAAATAATAGAAGAAAGTACAGTTATAACATCTATTGGATATCCCTTTTCATACGGGACTGGACAAAAATATAACTGGATAGTCAACTTTACTGAATACCTCTACCCTAGAATCGTTTTTACA